>BLBF01000044.1:24446533-24473404 GCA_015471245.1 Laticauda colubrina | reverse complement strand
GGATGGGTTAGGATAGCAGTGGGATGGGCAGGGATACCTGTGGGATGGGTAATAGCTGTGGGATGGGTTAGGATAGCAGTGGGATGGACAGGGATACATGTGGGATGGGTAATAGCTGTGGGATAGATAAACCTCCAGAGCATAGTGGGACTGTATGGTCCACCCTCCCAGGTGCCAAACCTATGGCCCTTTATTATCAATAATGTAATCAATCATCCACACATGTCAACATAAACACAACTCTTTATTAAATGCCCACCCATTGTTGGCCCACCCAACATACATGGCCCAATCTCATCCGTGTGATGAGACAGGCTGAAGAAAGCATCCATTAAGCATCTATCATCCTGTCTTGCCACTCCACTGCTCCAGCTGGGGAGTTGCGCCAGTGTCTCAGGAGGTTGCGCTGCTTCTTCCCTTCACATGAAGCTCTGTTGGGGCCTTACACATCCTTAGTGTCTATCAGGTTTCGCCCTTGCCTCCATTCCCCAGGCTCCATGTCCCCATTGCTTTGTTGGAGGTCCACGAGCCTGTTTTGCAAGACTGGGTAGCGGGTGCGCATGAGATTGTGCAGGATGCAGCAAGCTTCCATGATCCTCCTCACGGTCTCTGGGCGATGCTGCATGGTGGTGAGAAGTACCTGGAACCTGTTGGCCAGGATGCCAAAGGCGTTCTCCACCACCCGCCTTGCCCTGGACAGCCTGTAGTTGAAGATCCTCTCTTCACGGGTGAGGCATCTGGAGGTGTAGGGCTTCATGAGGTAGGTTCCAAGGGAGAAGGCGTCATCCCCCACGATGAAGTAGGGCACATCTTGTGTGTCGTTGGGCAGGGGGTCTGGATCTGGGAAGCCCATGATGAGGTTGCCTTCCAGCCCCTCCTTGAGGTCACTGGCGTTGTTTACCTGGGCATCTGAAGCTGACCTGTTGCCTGAAGCATTGATGTACATGAACTTGTAGTCAGCATCGACCATGGCGAAGAGGATGATGCTGAAGAAGCCCTTGTACTTGAAATAAGTGGAACCTGACTTGGCTGGCGCTTTGCAGGCCACTTGCTTGCCATCTATGGCTCCAACGGTGTGGGGGCAGTTCCACTTCTGATAGCACTGCTCTGCAACTTTCTTCCAGCCTTCTTCAGTGGAGGGGCACTGGAGGAGCTCCTCCAGGTATTCTTCGATGATGGCCTGCAGCACTTTTCTGTCCACAATGCTGATGGTGTTGTGTGGCACCCTCCAGCCGTACTGCATGCTCCTGTAGGTGGTCCCTGAGGCCAGGTGGCACAGAGTAAGTGCCACCTTGAGTCCAAGGTCCAGGCTGGGCTGGAGGTTGGTGTTTGCCTTGGTCGACCTGGGTGTCAGCCGCTCCACAACTTCGTCAAACATGGCTGGCAGCATCCTCATGAAGTTCTGGAATGCATGAGGGTCTTCGTTCCTCAACTCCACCCTCAGCTTGTCATACAGTCCGTACTCTACTCTTCTGGTGATCCATCTTTGGACCCAGACACTTCTTGGCCGCCTCCTTTTCTTCGCATAGAACAGGTGAAAGAGCCTGTAGATGGCTTCGCACTATTGTAGAATGATGGCGGCTACCAAAAGGAGTATGCGATCCATGGTGGAGATGACTGGATGCTGTGGAAGAGCAAGAGCAAGATCAAGGCTGAAGAGGTCTGCACAGCAGGGCTTCTGGACTGAAAGTGAGATCCAGGTGAGTTCCTCCCCCTTTTTCTAGGAAATATCGTTTTTCCGCTAGGTGTCCTTCCACATACTCCAGGCATTCTCCAGACATCCTAAATATCCGAGATATGTCCCCTACATGAATATTTTTTCTGTTTTAATGCTTTCTCTGCGAGCTGCATCCGCTTTCATCCTTTCTCCATCCGTGCTACTAATGCTGCATTTCCGTTCCACATCCGTTTCGCTTCCTCCGTATCTGTTTTCCGCTGGAGCGGATGTGAGTTGCGTGGACGTGCAGCAGATGCCTAGCGGATATAGCGGACGCGTAACAGATGATGACAGACGTAGAACGGATGTTCCCCTTATGTGTAGCGGATGTAGAACGGACGCATTGGATACTTCTTCCACTCAAAAAGTTTTGTGCAGCTCAAAACTTTTTGAGCAGATGAAATCTCAGTAGACGGATGCTGGACGGATAGAGCGTATGAAAAACGGATGCAGTGAGTACAGAACGGATGCATCGTGTTAACCAACCGATGGCAAGTGTTTCTCTCCGTTTTACATCCTCTTTCCATCCGTTGGTGCAGTGTGACATGGGCTTAAAGTATAGTTCTTTATGTTTTTGTATTTTAAAGTTGAAAACAAGAGAAAAACAAAAATCGAAATTTCAGTTTTAACACGACCAAATATTTTTAGTTATTCTAGCATGTCCAGTCCAGCTTCAATATCAAATTTCTTCCAAGAAGTCCATGACTAATTACTTCCTTTTTCAATTGGCTCTTTAAAACAAACTTTCCTCACTGCTTACAGGGGTGGAGTGGAAAGGAACCCGCTTCCACCTCTCTCTTTTAGCCACTCTTTCATCCACTTTACCCAGGGAGGCCCTTTCTCCAATAGTTAATTTAAATTTAAATTTCTCATCCAGCATGATCACACTTTCTTTCCAGTTCCTCTTTCTTTTGGTAGCTGCCCCAGCTTCATAGCGGCTCATAATGCCTATTTCCATCAGCTTTTAAGGCTTTCTCCGGATCAACCAAGAAATTTGCTGATTCCCTGGGATTGACAGAGTTTGCCTTCTTCAATTATCAGCCCTCTGGAACAATTTAGGTCCAGCTGGACTGCCTGAGAGCTGAGATTTTGACGCCCCCCCCCCCCCGGAGCTCTGGGAAAGCTCATCATATCACCACGCTATCAGCTCCACTCTCCCAGATTGTTTCTGCTCCGCTAGGAATTTAATCTCCTATCATCAATATTTGCTTCTTCTTTTTTTAAAGGGAACTCCAGGATACTTTTCTTCCTGACACAGGAATTCTGGGATAGGCCACTTTTAAAGAAACTATTCATGAATCCTCTTTGTAGGTGCATGCATATATTCTTCCAGGGGGAGACTATGAAAGCGATTGTTCAGTTCCCGAGAGGCTTCATTGGAGTCGGCTAGGGTAGATAGTAGATGCTTTGCTCTTGGTTGTTGTTTTTCTCTAAAAGTGACATGTTTCCATCAGTTTTCTTCTTTATGTTCATATATGGGATCATTTTTTTAAAGCTAATTATTACTTATTATGTTTTATTTTGGTATAGTTTTGTTCAGGTTGGGATTTCTAGTTTTTTCATTGATTTTCAGAGTTGCCTCTAGTCCATTTACTTTTTCTTTTAATAATTCAAGTAATTTACATTTAATACATACATAGTTTGAGTATTCCGTGGGCATAAGCTGAAACATATGACACATTTTGTAAGTCATTATAGTGTCAGTCTCTATCTCCATGACTTTTTTGTTTGTTTGTTTGCTGAAAGAATTCTGAAAATTAATATTTTCCTTGTTACAAAATGTCAGTTTGCAATAGTTTATAAGAATTTTTGGCCATTTGTTTTTTGCCTTGAAAAATTCATGACTATTTTTCCTATTTTGAAGTGCCTATCTCTTTTTCCAGTTTGTTAAAAAAAAAAATCAGATTGTAAGAATTAAAAAATTTATAGAGGATTAAAATAAATAAACTGGTTTTTTTTATTTTTTACTTTAAAAAAGAAATTAAAAAATTAAAAATTAAAACAAGATTTTATAAAACTGAAAAAGATTTAAAAATTGAAAAAAGAATTTAAAATTGAAAATGATATTTAAGATTTTTAAAAATATCAAAATTTGAAAAAAGGAATTGAAAAATTGAAAAAAGAAATAAAAAAAGAAATTCAGAAATTTTTTAAATTTACAAAAGTTTTTGGCCCTTTATGAAGTAATATGCACTTCTTTTTTGATGGATGCTGCCACCACTTAGCTCTGTTTCACTGCTGCTCAGTGGCCTCCATCTGCTCAAGTGTCGGGCTCAGCTGCTGGTTGCCTCTCTCTCCCAGCTTGGCTATTTCCTTCTCTCAACTGGGCACCAGACTGCCTCTCAGTTAGGACACTGGGCTTCCTCTCAGCTGGGCCACCTCTCAGTTGGACTGATCCTCAGTTCTGACATATTTCAGCTTGGCTAACCTGCATATGTAATTACAAAATCTGGAAAAATATTTTCCAGGATTTTTCCAGGTATTGATCTTAGAGTGATTAGTCTATAATTTCATGGATCCATTTTTCCCCTTTTAGGAAGATGGAAACCATATCAGCTTTTTTCCCAATTCTCTGGTAGTTCCCTGGTGGCGTTCCAGGATTTTGGAAAAATTTGGTTCACTGGTTCTGAGATCACATCTGCCAGCTACTTCAGAACTATTCTAGGATCCATGTTCTAACACATTTAACTTTTAAAATATTATTCATTCCAAAGCAGTTCATTACCTGTGCAGATCTTTCAATACACAGAGATGACCTGAGTAACTTACATTAATTGCTAGTTAGCAGCAACATTTTTCAGCAATGGAAATTTTTGAATATTTTTTAAGAACAGATCCATTGCATTTTAGTGTCATTTCATGATGTAATCAAGATAGCAATATTACTGCCAAATCCAGCTAAGATATAATAACAGGATGCTCACAGATGTACATGGGTTCCTCTACTGCTGCTATTTGAGTATTTAATGTCAGCAGACAGTATAGGAAAATTTCCAGACATCCTTCCCTAGCTGCAAAGGATGGCTCAAAGCAATCCATTCCAACACAGTCTGAATATCAGTCTCCAAATCTTGTTTCTGTTGCTCAAGAGCATCCCTTTTAAGTGTGACTTAATTCAGTTCTGCTCTTAGGTTTCTTTTCTAGCCCAATGTTGCTAAACAATAAGAATAAGAATTAACAGAATAACAGAGTTTTTAGGGACCTTGAAGGTCTTCTAGTCCAGCGATAGCCAACTGGTGGGCCGGAGGCCACTGGTGGTCCGCAAGAAAATTTTGGTGGTCCACAGAGAAATGTCACTCCCAAAGCAATTAATCCAGGTTGTGCAAGAACACAAGGCTGCACTGCCCACATGGCCTGCGGGAACCCTCCCCGCCCACTCACTCCTTACCTGGCAAACTTGCCTGCTAAATTGATATTTTTCCTTTTTCCGACCATCAGCTGTTCTACTCTGCCAGGAGATTTAGATTAGCTAGAAAGCAGGAAATCGTTCCATTTCTTACTTTCTAGCTAGTCTTTAGATCTTCAGCTCTGTTTTTAGGACTGAAGCAGTGCAGACTCAGCTAGGTGATGGCAGAAACACAGATCTCTAAGTGAATATATGATTCTGTGAGCAATTCAATCTGCCTGCTTTGCCGGATTTTGGATAAAAGTTGCTCTTTTTTCATAAAAAAAATAATATTTATATAAATATGTATAATATTTACATAAAAGCCATGAGCACATGACCACCAAGCCACACCCACAAATTAGATCAAGTCCACAGAACCAGTTAGTGTTCCCTGGGATTTAAAATTATTAGTTTGGTGGGCTCTGAAGTCTAAAAGGTTGGCAACCCCTGTTCTAGTCCATTCCTCTGCACAAGCATTCGACCCTATACCATTTGAGACAAGTGGCTGTTCAGTCTCTTCTTAAAAGCCTCCAGGGATTGAGCACGGACAACTTCTGAAGGCAAGTCATTCTGCTGTTTAATTATTCTAACTGTTAGGAAATGTCTCTTTAGTTCTAGGTTGGTTTTCTCCTTGATTAGTTGTGAATTACTTGTGGATTTCAGGACCCAGAATTTCCCAGCCAGCAAGCACTTTAGATTGCCAAGATTGAGAAACATTGGACTAGCACTAGACTATTATCCACTTAGGCAATATTCATTGTTGAAGGCTATTGAGTGCTTTCTTGGAATTGGATGCCAAAGAATCAGCTAATGTTATTAGAATCAGCTAATGCTGATGGCATCTTATACCAACTTTCTTTTTTACCCTCTGCTTGATTCTCTATAAATAATGAACAGCAAAGAAATAACAGCTAACTTAATCAAGCACTGTAAGTCAGTGGCAAAAGAGTAAAATCCTAGAATCTCAGCATTATCTTGAGGTTAAAACAGTTTTGCAGACAGTCTTCAAAAGTCCTATTGAAATAGTGCCTCCAGGCCCATTTCCATTCAAAGCTTAATGCTTCGTTGGTGAAATTATGCAGAACATTCTTTGGAACATCCTAAACTTCTGTGTACATCAGTTTATAGGATGATTATCATGGATGTTTAAACTATATTTTATATAGTTAAAGTTTTGTCAAAATTTGGCAAAGCTTGAGATAAAATTATTTTATTTAATTTCTTAAGAATTTGTGTACTCAGTCCCTTTACACTATTAAATTACTTGAAATAAAGCTATTAATGTCTTTGTGTATGGTGTCTTTCCAGTTAAAATGGAAAATAACAGAATTTATTTCAGGAAAGGAAGCCGGTGATATAAGTCAAAGTCAATAAATCAAAACTCAACTGATATTGTTCAAAGTGCTGCAAAATAGTTTATGTGATAGATTATTTTATATAAACAAATTTTAACTCCTTTTGACAATGTTGTTATTTTTCTAATTTCATTTAAACCATTTGATAAAAATAGTTCAATTCATAATTTTTCCTGCTTAAATTATTTCTACAGAAATTGCTTTTTTGGGTAACTTTCTCAAAGTGATGAATTTTAATAGACCATTAATAAACAATTAATAATTCTTCAGAGGTAATAATGGATACCATATTTTTAAAATTGAATCTCAAGCTACTTAGTTTTTTGAAGAGGCTACTTTGTAATTAATATAATTTTTGTTAACTCTGATTAGTTTACACAGGAGTTAATAATTAAGCTTAAATAATTGAATAATCCTAAAATAATAAAAACTAATAGTAAAAGTATTATCCAACTATATTTACTAAATATAAACTATGTGCTTGCATTATCAAATTAAAAGTAAATATTGTAAGAATTTTGAAGTTTTGTTACCTGCAGAAGTATAGCCATAATTGTTTTTATTTCTCCAAAAATTTGCCCAGAATGGATTATGTGACTTCAACCATATAATTCTGAACAAGGTACAATAAAAACAAAAAAGTTTATTTTTAAAAATAAATCCATTCCTTATTTTGATAATAATGGTAAGAATTATCTCAAGAGATTCAAGTGGACAGAATGATTTTGTTTGCCTTCAGGATATTTCCAGTCAATCCACATATGCAAATCAAATATTTCATCAGGAGACATAAAAAATTTCACTGCAAAATCAGAGCAAAAGAAAGCAAAAACAAAAAAGAGAAAAGGGCAATGGCGATGGATATTATAATTTCATTTTTTTCCCCAGTTTTTGTTGACTACTGGTATTTGTCAGAACGAGTAGCTGGAGTTTTCTTGACAAGGATTTTTTAAAATTGTTTGCCATTGCCCTCTTCCTATGGCTGAGATAGAGTGACCAGCCTAACATCACCCAACTGGCTTTGTATTTAAGAACTTGTGGTTTTCTAATTTCTAACCTGATGCCTTAATCACTATACCAAATTGGCTCTTATGATGACAATCTTGGTATTTACATATCAAATAGTAGAGATCTACTATTGGATGCAGAAGTAACAAAATTATGGTATAATAGTATAAACATCTCCAAAAGAAATGGTCTTCCAAAAGAAATGGTCTTTAGTTACTCCAGTTTTAATCCTTTTCCTGTATGTAGGTAATATAAGATTAGATGGACAGTAGGATACTAGGGGATCCTTCCACTATTTTGCACCATGAAGGAAACAATTTAGTAGTTGGCAGGCTGGGCCAGTCCAGGGTGAGGATTCTGAGGCATTATCAAACCCACTAGGGAACTGTTTTTCTCCAAGTTTGCCTACACCACCCATGGCTGCCTCCAAAGAAACAGATACCAATGTCAGTAGAGTTGCCACCACTAACGGGTGACCAAAATGGCCAACTCTGTCCAGTTGGAGATGGACAATACTCCACTTTAACAGGACTCTCCAGTAACACTGCGGCAGTCCGTGGGCCCCAGCCTATCTCAAAGACTATGAATGCACTGAGGGTAAGGACTATTTTAGGAGGAAGATGTATTGAATATACATATTTATTAAGTATTGTATTATGTATTGTTATGTAATGAATATACATAATTGTGTTAAGCCCTGATAAAGTGAAACTAATCTTTAGATGACCCTAACTGTTAACTCCAACTATTTTGGAGGGAAATTTAGAACATTCATATTTGGGCAGATTTTTTCAAGTACTATGATTGGTTAAGCCCTGTGGGCCTAGAGTATAAATTCCAGGCATTTTTCTGCTGTTTCTCAGTTCTAGTTTTGAGTCAACAGATGATATTGTAGCTATGCTGCTGTGCTTCTTGCCTACCGAAGCCCACTACACAATCGAGTGACTGATCAATAAAACATGATGGACTTCAACTGTTCATCAATTTCAACTGTCTGAAGCAAGTTAGTCCTAATGCTAGTCTTTTTTGCAAAACAAATAAAAAGTTATTTTTAAATAAGGGTTTTCAGTGAGCTTGTATATAATCCATTTTTGCAAGAGAGAACCTCTTTCATTAGCTATCAAACTAAAATGAGTTTTACAAACTTTATATATATTTAAAAATCTCAATATAAGCAAAAACAAAATAAAACTTCCTTGAGAATACATGATAGAGAACTTTACCTTTTTATGCAGACTGTTGACAATATGTTCAGCCATGTTCAAAAATGACTTTTCTGATCATTTGTTCATTTGTTCACTTGAGACCATTTATTGTTTTTGACATTTTCTAAACTGGGGGAAAAAATCCTTGGAAATCTGTGTCCATCCCTTGGGAGAAAGATGCTCAGGCATGTCTCTATTGTGATAAATCTTTGCCTGTCATCTGAACACTAAGTAAATGTCAAGTGGTTAGAGAATATACCCCCTCCAGACAGGGAATCTATGCAGTGATAAAAAACAATAACTGACACCCCCCCCAGGCCAAAATACTTCTGCTGATTTCAGTGAATGTGAAGCTAAGGATCAAAGATAATGTACAGCTCATGCTTTACTAATCAAGTGAAGGAATGAGGGGAATCAAGGTGTTTGAACTGAAATTACAGAAGTCCAAAGCACTTCCAGATGTGATTGGTTCCTCTCTTTTGATTTTTTTCTTTATATTTTCTATATTCTAAATTTAGAATGACTACACTTGAATCAAAATCTCCCTGATCCAACACTTTAATCACTGTTTCACATATTGTCTTCCTTTATAGCTCTAGTAAGAAAATAAATAGATCATAAAATTATACAGTTTGTCTATTTATTTTACTGATAGGCTTCATCCATTAATGAGCTGAAGAAAAACAGCTTATTACAGTTTAAATAAATACAAGATGAATGTCAATTTCATAAAAAGGATCTTCTTTTAAAAACTGTTTTAAATCAATCCAATAAAGCAGACTCAAATATGCCATACAAAATCATAAAGCTACAATGCTAGAATCAGGATGATCAAGATGTTATTATTTGATGTATAATTATGGTGCAAAATGGTAAACAATAAATAGTAAAATAGTAAACAAATATTCATGTGCTGACCAACTGTTTATTAAAAACTATAAACCTTCACCAATTCAGATTTGTCTATTTATTTTCTATAATAAAAGAAAGCAAGAACTCAAGTGAAAGAAGTTTGTTTAATATTGGATTGTTCATTATACTGTTTTTTCCTATGCTGTAGCAATCATTGTAATGATCCAGGGAATGCTACAATTATAGAATAATCTGGGAAGAAAATACAACATAAAATAAATACAATAAAATATTAACAAAAATAAATAAAATAAAATAGCAAATCTCTTCATTATTGTTGTCCAGAAAACTTCATGAAAACATTCATTATGTCTTGAAGAATATAAATTAATTCAAACAAATTTTATTTCACATTATATTTTGAAATATTGGCAGTTATAGAAAAGAGGGGTGATAACCTGAAGCATGCAGGCAGGTAAGTATTACATCTACAGGAAGAAATTCAAGAATGAAAATCAAGTCTTTTTCAAGTCACAAATAAGACCTAAAGCAAAAAAGAAAGCATTTATTCAAGTATTTTTTAAAAATATCAATTTTTACTAATTATTTTTTAAATGAAAGATTACAGTATTTCAGTGAAAACCACTGTCCAAGTTGTTCACATGACACTTCTTTCTTGAAACAGTGTGAGCCTTATAATACTGTATTTTTTTAATGTTTTGCTGCTTGGTTTGATTCTTCTAGCAAAAATATTATGTATTAACTAATCATGCAATGCCTATGAATTTGCCCACAGATGATGGCTGATTTGACTGCTAATGGACTATTAAGATGTTGAAAGCCTCTTATATTTTATGAACCAATACGTTAATTGCTCCACATGAGAGGTCTAAAAGCATTATTACTGATATAAACCTAATTCAGTAATATGTAACTGATTTTTTTTTTTATTTCTTCCATTGTGTAATTCATGGTTAAACTCATTGAAAAAATCAGTAATTCATTTGTGAATAACAAGCAATTTTCCACTAGTTTGGATCTGCTATATTACAGTAGATTACTCTGATTTACAAAATAATTGTGAAAAGTAGCCTTATTTATTGATTAGAATATCTTTAGATTGTTGTTCTTTCTCCTCAAATTACTTCTTATGCTAAGCGTTATAATAAGGAAAGCTTTTGTATACTATTTCTCATAAATATTTTGCAAACAGCTATATTATTAAAAACTTATTTAAAGACATCATGATAAACATTTTTAAAGCAGCCATATTGGTAAAATGTTTTAGATAAAGCTATTATATCACTCACTATATGAATTCTTAATACTTCAAAGACATTGTACTGATATGAAGATAAATTCATCTGTTATACTGGGATTCTATATACTGGGATTCTATAAGAATCCAGGAAAAACATAAACTCGAACAGCTTTTAAAAGCCTTACCATTTCTACATACATGGTTTTAGGTCTTGTGACTATGAAAACGTGATTTCTAGTATGTTGAAAATACCATGATATGGAAGAAATTGTCTAGAAACAGAACTTAAGTGACTTGCAAAGTTCAGTACAATAAGAGCAATAAATAAATCTTGTTTCATTTGCATATTAAATTTTGAAAGGAAAATATAAATAAATAATGGGCTAAAGTGACTTGAAAATCTCAATATTAATTAAAGTATAATATGCATAATGAAAAGTTTAATATGTATAAAAGAAATTTCCTCTCATACACACCATTCTTTAGTAAAATATGGTTGACACCTTTCATAATTAAAACAGGGTTGGAAGAACACTTGTTTTTAAGTATGCCCACTATTTTCTTCTCTTGAAAAAGTGGCAGCATTTCCTTCACGATTTGGCACAAAGTGGAAAGGCATTATGACATGTATTAGAAAAAATAGCACTGCTTTCTGCTTTTGAGTCATTTAAATTTAAAAGATATTTGGAGACAGACAGATTTGAGGTTAAACATGGTACAGAAATCAGGTATTTTTAAAAGTTAACTATGCCCATTCTCCAGGAGCCTTTCAGTTAAGTCTATTCATAATTTCAAAATATGAGTAATGTAATATACTATAATCCCAATATAATGTGGGTTAATTTTTTGCGCATTGGCTAATCCCACCACTGCCTGCCCCTCCCCACCCTGCCCACCCCTCCCCTTCCAGTTACTCCTTATCTTGCCTCACCTGCTTTGGCTGCTTGCCTAGAGTCACACCTGCAGCATGCTGTAGCTGCTGCTGCTCTCTGGTTCCCTCACTTGCCTTGATCAACTGAGCTCTGCCTTGTGAGGCTTTCTTCGCTCCTCACCCAGCTGCCTCCCACGTGGCACCCATGGCCCAACCCACTTGCCTACCTTTCCTGCAGCCTCCCTCCTACATCTGCCTTTCATTGGGGTGCATGGAGCAAAATAGAGCTCCTGTTGTCATCTCTTTTCCCCCCTCACCAGGGGGGAAGGCTTCCTGCCTCCCACTTAGCCACCCACCCCCTTTTTTTATGCAACTTGGGAAAATGGCAAGTGGGAAGAGGTGGGAAAGGGGAGGAAAGGTATGTCAACTTGTAAAGCATTCCTGGCCTGCTCTCAAATTGCCATAGGCAGGAGGGGGGAAAACTAAAAGAGCAGTAACCACAACCAGAAGCACAGTCCACACATACCTTCTTCAAGGCTGTATCCCAGACTACTGGGACCAACCAGAGAAGCATTATTTCTACAGCCTGTGAAAGTGCTCCGTTGGAGAATGTGATTTATGACACACCCTGAGTGGAGGGGGGAAACTGGGTCATAGGTGGGCCGTAAATTACATCAGGCAGAGCTGACTTCATTTGGGTATATGCTGACATGTTGTTCCTAATAAATAACTGGATTTATTTTGAAACTTGGCTCGAGGTTCATGCTTTAATTAGGGCATCCGTCGGAACCCAGACAAGGTATTGTCGACTCCCTGGCTGACTGGCTTCTTCCAGGCACCTTTTGCTCTCCCTTTTGGCATCATCCATCAAAGATAAGATTTTGTGGGCAGAAGAGCTTGCCCCACCCACCACCACCCAGGGCCTTTCCCCAAACATTTTTTTGCCTACCTGATTTCCAGCTCCATTGCATTTCTCCATTGCGTTTCTCAGCATCACGTGCAGTGAAACAAAAGTTTGTGGAACTAAAAAAAAAATCAATTAATCAATTCCAACTTCTCATGAAAGAAAAAGATCCCACAAAGTTGGAATTAATTGGGTGGTGGTTTTTTTTTTTAGTCCCACAAACTTTTGTTTCCCTATACGTGATGGTGAGATGGATGGAGCAAGAAATGCGATGGAGCTAGAAATCAGGTAGACATAGAAATACTTGGGGGAAGTGAGAGATCTGGGAGGGGGTGGAGGGTAAGCTCCATGATGCAGCAGTGGTGAAACGGGCAACAGAGAAGGCTTCTCTTCTCCCTGTTCCTCCTCCTACTTGGGAGAAGTGAGAGCATAGTGGTGGGTGGGGTAAGGTCCGTATTGCAACTATGGCAAAATAGGCAATGGAGTAGCCCTCTCATCTCCCTGCTCCTTCTGAAATTGCTGTTCACTTCTTGCATTATCTCTAGCTTCACAGCTTCATTTACTATTATTTTCATTTTAGAATAAAAAGGGATTCAAGTTGCAAAAATAATAGTTATATACTAAAGGGGCATTTCTCAGGATGCTGCATTGTCTATTTAATGCAACCACATGGGATGATCACAGAACACAAACATATAAATTTGTAACTTCCCATGTTGTACTTTTCAGCCCTAGACAATAATAGTATTTGCAGAGTCCTTGGGGGAAAGATGTTTTGGGAGGAGGGGGAAAGTATATTTCTTTATTGGAACCACTCATCATACAAAGAACAAAAAAAGCTATCTGTTCCCCATACATTGGATTCAAAGCATCCCTCACCTTGTCTTTTCCTGCAAGATACGGACCATGTACCAATAGTTTTGCCCTCCCCCCTTTCTTGTTTTGAATTTCTGTCCAAATGTAATTGGATTTTTTGGCTTGAACCAAAAGTATCTAGGTTCATATTGCCCCTTCTGTCCCAGGCAGGACATTTTATGGTGATATAGTTTTCTTTCAGATAAATAATTGAGGGTACTTAGTTATGAGGAAAGTGATGTGTCTTTCAATAATAGAAATTGAAACAGTTTGCTTTACAAGAAAAGAAGAAAAAATATACAGAGAAAATTGAGATAAGAAAATGAAGAGAAAAAACAAGAAATGATGCTACAAAAGTTTTTTTTTTTGTATTGTTGCTAAACATAATATTTCAAAAGCAGAAAAAAATGAAGGGACATAAAAGTGCATTGATCACATTTTTCTTAGACCAATTAGTTGAACTCTGCCTTGTTTATCTTTACTTTAGATGGTAATTTATCAAATCAAAAACACAACTTGTAAAATTTGCAATCTTTATATTTTGGTCAACTGTATGTTCAAAAAACAGGTGAATTTGTGGTATGGAATCACTTCTCAAATAAAGCCGCTCAGTGAAACAGAATCTTTAACTGGCATTATATGTTTGGAAAATACAGCCGATGTGAAAATGCTAAATTTATATAATGTACTCTATATGTATAATGTTTGCAATTCATAACACTTATTTTTTAATCAAGCTAAAAATTAATATTTCATAACTGGAAATAGTTCTTGAAATCCACTGTTTTTATTATTAAACCCTTATTAATTTTGTTCATCAATGTGCTCATTGAACAATAGGGGGTTATGAATATTGACTTATATCCAAGGTGCTCCCATGTATGAAAAGAAAAATCTGTTTTTTGTTTGTTAAATAACTGTTAAATAACTATAAAGAGGCAGGTGCAAAAATTATCCTCAGGAAACACAAAGAATATTTCACAGGTTTTAGATATATACCATAAAAGGTACATGAGTCAGAAAATATGCTTGCAGATTATCTGGGAATGGAGTTGCTCAACTGTAATTTTATATAAAATTATTTTATATAAATACAGATTGTCCTTTACTTACAATCATTTGCTTAGCAACCATTCAAAGTTATAGTGGTGCTGAAAAAAAATGAATTAAAAGCTGGCCAAGTTTCTTTCCATTTAGATTCTTATGGTCTTCCCTAACTGTCTGAATTAACCCTAACCCCCACAAATAGAATACTATCTGGTCCTGCTTGATTATATATTTTTTGCTCTTTTAAAGTCTACTAGGAATAAAACTCCAAAATTTGTTTCTTATGCAATTGTTTATGTATCTGTTTGAAATGGATTATTTGAAAAAGTTTTTGGATATATTAACCAGTCTGTACTTTTAGAGCTAAGGAAAGAGAGGCTTATTTTGTCTCATCAGTAGAGGAAATTATTTAAATGAGGACACAAAATTATAATTTTGTTTTATTGATTTTTTTTCAACATTTAAATAACATTAACATTTATTTAGTCACACACTTTATTATATTGCCAAATAGATGTTGATAGCAGACAAAACTCAATACACAACAATATGGGCAGAACTAATCACAATTTGTAGAAGCGCAGTAAATGAGGAGACAGGAGATCAATGTAACTTCAGCTCTTTATTCTAGGTATAGATCTGTGTAGCCTTTAGCGAGCTGCGGCAGCTCTTCCTATAGACCTAGCCGGCGGCTCTCACCCAATGACAGCTTTCTGAATCCCCCGTGATTGGTTCGTCCAATCACGGGAAATTCCTTACTAACCAATCACCGTCGTGCGTCTCGGCCAATCACAGTGCAGTTCATTTCAGCCAATTAGGTTAGGGTATTACAAGTATGTTAATATGTAACACAATTATTCTTATTCTTTCTGCTTAGACAGTCTTTCCCAACCTGGATTCCCGACATAGCAACTTCCAGAAATTTTTTTTAGCCAATATTGACAATTGATAAAAACTGTGGAAGGCTAGTCATATCAAGAAGTTTATTTTACTTCATTATCAATCAATAACATTATTTTATGTCTGTTGTATTAAATACAACTAGGCAGCATTTTGGATTTGATTCCAAAAATACAGAGACCAGAGTAGAAGTATGAATAAAACAGCTGCCTGTGAGTCTTTAAAATTACTAGCATGGATTATAAGCTTCCACATTTAATTACCATTAAAGTGTTATGATCCAAAATCCAGGATTTGCAAGTATTCAGCAAAACAAAGAAAAAATTGTGAAAAAAGACAGGTGATTATCAGAGAACTATTTTGCTACTAAGCATGTTTCATCTTTCTTACATGTGCTGGAATTAACATGGATATCAAGAAGCAATTGACAATACTTTTGAATTTTGGCTTAACAATTAAACATGAGTTTCTGAATTTTCTGTGCAAAAAAAAAACAAACCTGTTGAACTTGAGACGGGAACAGAGCCTTATTTCAATAAGGAAACATCATTCATAGTACTCTTTGATTAAAAACAATTAGCTTTGCATAATGTATTTATTTGTTTTCCAGAACAAATATTACTATATTTCATTATTATCCTGAAAGATGATTTACAAAAATTGTTGTTTCTCAGATAGTTGAAAATGAATAATTATTTATACTCAATGGTTTTTCAGTGAAGAATTGAAAAGATAAATAGCAGTGCATCAGAAAACTGGACACCATAACAGATTATGTGGAAAACTCAACATTTGCCAGGAAGCAATGTTTCATTTCTGGAACATTGCCTGTCTCAGCTTGATTTCCACAACTGCTATCCAATGAAGGGTATCAGCAAAGGACTGTACTAGAAGAAGTAATAATGCTAGCTGGCCTACTATATTCTGATATATAAAATTTTAATTTTAATATAAATTAAAACTAGTAAATCTTTGAATGCTGTATGCTTACTTTCATTTCATGGATGCTTTTGAAAGGACATGCTCAGGGACATTCATTCAAATGAAAATTAAATACTGGAATCTAAGGATATAAATCTAAAGCAACTTCCTGGTGCCATTAGATACAGCCTCACTCTCTCTATCAATACAGAAGGCTAGAAAGCTTCTTGAGCCATAAGGCTCTAGAAAAAAATTCTTATCAGCCTCTGGTCACTTCCTGTGGTCATTCCTTTGGCCCTGGATGGTTGAGCATTTTTGCTTATCAGCATTCTCCAGCAGCCCTTCTTCCCCAGTCAGGCTGATTGGTTGCCTTACCCATATGACATTCAAACTATAGCTAAGTATTTTGCTTCTCCTCTGGAACCAGAAAGGGCAGGGGTTTTCTGAAGATTCAGTTATGAAACAGACTTAAGAGAGTTCCAGTGATCTATTATCAAATCAAAATTGATTTATTATCAAATAAATTTATGGTGTTTCAGAGCATTTTACTAAGCATTTTAGTAAGTTAATATTTACATTCTCCTGTTTAATTATCTCCCAGCACTCTAAAGTTAAAAACAGGAATTGGCATCAGTGAAGATAAAAACTATCATGTTTCTCCAACAATATGCCCCCCCAATAGGAAGCCCCAGCAAGTTTTCTAGGCATGAGGTGAAATTAAGTCCCTCCTCCAAAATTTAGAAGGATGAATCCTCTGGGATAATCCTCTGGGAAGTTTGGCAGGGAAAGAGGGAGGTAGAGAGGGAAGAATGTTTTTGGGATTTGCCAGGAGAAATCCAGGAGGTGAATTTCCACCCTATTTCTGCCCTTCAAGGAGATGAAGGTGGGGAGTACATTTAAGGGGGTGAATCCTCCTTTGGGGTGAATCCTTCGGGAGAATCCTCTAGAGAATCCTCCTTTGGGGTGCAACCTTGAGGAGAATCCTCTGGGAAGCTTGGTGCTAAGGGTCTGTAGGATGATTCCCTTTCTCTTCTGTTTGGATTGGAAGGTTTGCCTCTGCTCGAAGGGCAAAATGGATAGATGGTTCCCTTTTTAAAACTACCAGGAGGGGTGGGGAGGAGCTGCCTGGCCAGTCTGTATTCTTAGGGAACTGATGAAGGGAATGAGAGTAAAGAAAACTTAAAGAGGGGGAAAAGGTCCAGGGGGGGCTTCAGGTGGCTGGAACAAGAGGAGAGCACCCGAACATACAGGGGATGAGACCATGACCTGAAGCTCTATGGTGGAAAGCAAAGCAAGTCATGGGAGGAGAGAAACAATGGTATCACCCTCCACTTCCACCCACTGAAGCCCAAAAGACTCACCAACTTTCAGAACGTTGTCAACACAGCTGCCGTCAAGCAAAGTGATGCCCCTGCGGGAGGGCAGGTGGTTCTCGTTGGCAGTGGGATCTGTCCCACCGCTGCTGCCACTGTTGTTGGAGACGGCACTGGTGAGAGGCGCCAGCACCAGCAGGAAGTGTGGAAGCTACAGAGGCAGCTCCCCTGCCCAAGAAGCGGATGAAACACTGCTGGCAGAGGAATGCGCTCAAACCATTCCTCCACCCACTGGAAGGGCCACTTCTCCACTACCACCAGGCCTCAATGTCCAGCACAGACTCTGGCCTCTGCATCTTGCCCAATGACAGCAGTCTGAACATGGCATATACCACGGCAAGGGCAGAAGGGAAAGAGATGGTGGCAGAGGAAGCGGCAGCGGTGTAAAGTGCCCTGCTGACACCGAGGCTGATATCCACACCAACACTGCCCACCCACTGACCCAGACTGCAGCCAGCACCATACCCAGATCTGCAGCAAAGGTGCTTGGTGGGGGTAGGGAGCCCTCCATGTTCTGTCATGATAGGCTGTTAGGAGCGGCTGGTGGAGAGGCATGGCTGCCCGTGGGGTGCTCTAGGCAAAGGTGTGTGGAGGGAGAATATGGCCTAGCCGTTTTTTCAGAGGTTAAAAGAAAATAAGGCCCAGCCTTATTTTCTGAGAAACACGGTATGTGCATGAAGAAGGGTCTGATACAATCTGGGAAAAATTTAAGTTCCCCCATCCCAGCACGGTTATTCCAGGAAAGGTCACTACCGTATACTTACAGTGTGGTGAATAAAATGAAGCAGTGAAATGCGGATGAGCAACTTACATGTTGCTTGGTTTCATTATGCTTTCATTAGTGGATAAATACATGGTATTAATAAATAATTTATTCCTACAAATGAATAGCTTATAAAATAGACAATAAGGCTGATATGGTAGATATTAAACTATTAAGATAGAACCAAGGCCCAAATCCTTATTCAGCAGGACAGTGATCTTGAATTGTCATTTTTGCTCTTCCTGAATTAACTATTGAGTATTTGTGATTACAACCAAAGATTTTTTTAAAAAGAGGTGGAATAGAGGACACTAGTCAATTGCATTTTATGTATGCATGAGACATAAAAATAATGTGTGTATATGCATATTTATTACTACTAAATAATATGATTTGTATTTTTAGAAGCATTATGGTATATTGGCTTGAGAAATGTAATTGAAAATGAACTGAATAAAATAGTATGTTTTCTCTATTTGGGATTAGTTAGGCAATCTCACTTCAGGTGTATTCATCAAAGATAATTCAAAACCTGACTTTGATGGTCTGAATCCATGGTTCCCCATATGTGTTATCCTAAATAAACTGAGCTGTTAGACTGAAATTATGTATTTGTAGTGTGTTGTTTGGGGATGAAACAGAAGAACCAGGGAATAGACAGAATGGTTATGTGAACATCAATGGTTGTATTCAGTTTTTTCTCCTACTGATTCTGTGGGCTTGGCTTGGTGAGGGAAGGTCATGTAACTGAGTAGGCATGTTCAATTTGACATCACTCATTCCCACTCAGTCACATGACCCCCACCAAGCCACGCCCACAGAACTCAGGAGAAAAAAATGAATTTCTACCTATCTATTTTCTGCCTAGGCAGGCCTGGCCTAATCTGCCAAAGGCCTGGCCTAATCCTGCCTGCCCGCCGCTCTCCCTTCACCAGTCACATGTGTCACCCCATTTTCCTTCTTTCAGAGGCCCTGGCTCTTAATCTCCTCATTCCTTCCCCCACGGCCGCCTCTTTTATTGTCCCATGGCCATGACTTACCTTCCTCCTGCGGCTGGCTGCCAGGGAAGGCAAGCCAGAGCTGAGCCATTGTTGTCGCTGGGCTTCCTGCCAGCCCACATCTCATCTGTGTCATGAGATGCCTGCAGTCACCGTGTTTTTTTTTAAATTTTTATTGGTTTTTAAGACAAACATAGACAAACAAAACATAAAAACATCAAGCCATCTTCCATATATATACATACAGTGTATCGGTTGGTTTACAAATTGTTTTGTGCTTCTATTTTGTAGTCTTCAATTACAATTATTTGAGAAATAATTTATATTTATATAATAATAATTATTTGAGAAAAAACATATTGAGAAATATAAAAGCAATTTGTTTTTCAGGAAGTGCCTCATAGTCTTCCAAAGCATCTAAGATTACTCTCATGTTGTCTTTAATTTGTCTCTTTGGCAGGAATCCATTTTGATCAGGATGGATAAAATTATTTAAATATTTTTTAAGTCTTTCTGCCAATATTGAAGCAAAAATTTTATAATTTGTGTTTAGTAGGGAAATAGGTCTATAGTTCTTGATTTGTAATGGATCAGTCTCCTCTTTTGGAACAAGTGTGATATAAGCTTCTGACCATGAGTTAGGTATCCTCTTCTTTAACATAACTTCATTCATAACTTCTAGCAATGGAAAGTTCAATGATTCTTGTAATGTTTTGTAAAATTCTGCCAGAAGTCCATCTGGGCCTGGTGCCTTTCCATATTTGTTTCTTGAGTGCTTCAGTTAACTCCATCATCGTTATATTGCTTTCTAACATTGTTTCAATCTCTTCAGGTATCTGGGGTAGATTAGCATTCTGTAAGTATTGTTTAACTCTTTCCTCATCAATATTCTCGTGTATAGTTTCCCATAATAGTCTCATACATTTTCCTTCTTTTCTTTACTACCATAGCAAACTTGGCCTTGGTCATCTATTAATTACAATATTTTCCTTGATTCTTTCTCCTTTCTCAATTTATACGCTAACCATCTACCTGGTTTATTTGCATCTTCAAAATAGTTCTGTTTTGCACCTCTGATTTTCTGTGCTAGTTCTCCTTTTTCCATTAGTCCCATTTTATGTTTAATTATATCCATTTTTAACTTAACGTCCTTTTTCTGTGGCATTTTTGTAGCACTTTTTCAAGTCCTTTATACTCATCCTCTCATGCATTAAAGGCTAGTCTTTTCATTGTATTTCTTTTCCTTGTATAGTCTATTGTCAAGCCTCTGGCATATGCCTTCAATGTATCCCATACATTCTGCATTGATGTATCTTCTTTTTTGTTTTCTCTAAAGAAGAAAGCCAGTTCTTTCTCCATCCACTGTATGAAGTCTTTTTCCTTTAATATAGTATTATTTAACATCCATCTAGAGCTTCTTCTTTGTCCTTTCCATTTAATTGTCATTAGATTGTGATCTGCCCAAGTACTTGTTTCAATATTTATTTCTTAAATATTAGCTAACAATTCTGTTGATATCCATATCATATCTATTCTGGACCATGATAAATGTCTGTTTGAACAGAAGGTGTGTTGTTTCATCTTAGCATTTCTTTCTCTCCATGTATCTTTTAAATTTATTTCATCTATCATTTTAAAAAGAGATTTAGGGAGAGTCTTTCTGTTTTGCTTTATTGTTTTCTGTGCTATATAGTCCAATTTATTGTCTATAATTCCATTAAAATCTCCCATCATAGCTATATTAGCATAGTCCAGTTCAATTTTCATATGTAATTTTCTATAAAATTCTTCTTTTCATTCGGGGCATAGATTGCAATCAGGAGTGTTTTCATAATATTGTCCATTATTTCCACCATTAATAATCTTCCATTGTCATCGTATAGATCAATTTCGCTGGGATAATATCTTTAATGTATGAAACCACTTCTCTTTTCTTGCATTGTGTCAAAGAAGTAAATATTTTTCCTAATTTTGGCTGATCAACAATTGTTCATATTGTTTTTTAACATGTACTTCTTGTAGGCAAATGATATCAAATTTTAATTTTTCTAATTTATGGAAGGTTTTCCTTCTTTTAACAGCTGAATTAAGTCCATTTATATCAATTGTAATTAATTTTTTCTCTTCCATGATTATATTTTGTAGTTAGGTTTGACAGCTCTCATGGATCTTGGTTCACGTTGTTCTTTGACTTCCTCCTTTCCACCTACTGCACCTTCTTCTTTTTCAGTTGTTATTTGACAGTCCTCTTGGAATTCAATTAGTGAAATTTATTTTTCTGCCTCTTCCTCTTTCCCTCTGAAAAATCCTGTGTAAAATAATTCAACTTTCTCAATTGAGTCAATTTGCCATGTGAACATTAAACCTTCTGGAATCAGCCATCTATAATTCACCTCTTTTTTAAGTAGCAATTTGATCAAGAATCGGTGTTCTCTTCTCATCTCTCTCACTCTTCTGGGTACTTGTTTCAAGACCACAATCTCCTTATCTTTGTATTTCAATGTTTTCTCTCTTGCCACTTGCAATATTTGTGTTTTAATGGCTTTCTTTGTAAATCTGATGTGAACTTGTCTTGGTAAGCTATTTCTCATTGCATATCTTGTGAAGACTCAATAGACCTATGTATTCCATTAATCACCTTCTCTTCAGTTATTTCCAAAGCTTCAGCCATATTTCTATCTTATCTCAGGTAGATTTTGTCCTTTTTCTTCCTCTATGTTTTGGAATCTAAGATAAAATTCTGATCTGTCCATCTCCCATCTCAGCATACCACTTTTATCTTTTTCAACCACAGTTAATCTGTTATCGATGTCTCCAATCTTCTTGTCTCTTTGTTTATCTTCTTCTTCAATTTTTTGGAGTCTCTCATCATACTTCATCATCATTTGTTGGATGTTCTCCACTTTTTCATTGGTTTTCCCTGTTCTTTGTTCAATGTTCTCTATTCTCTTTTCAATATTCTCTGATCTTGTTTGAATATTTTGAATTCCTTTCATAATAATCTGCAGGGTCACTTTTTCTTGTTCTTTTTCTTGCCTTAACATTGTCTGTATTGAACTTTATCCTCCAGATGGTGGAGGGGAAGAAGTAGAAGTTGAGGAACCAGGAGCTATTAATTTCCTACTCATTTTGAGCAATTCAAAATCTTCAGGTTCTTCTAGACCTTAATCCAATTGTGAAATAACCAATTGCAGTTCCAAATAAAAAATAGTAGGAAAAAAGAAGCCAAATAGTAATACTAATAAAAAAAGAAAAAAAATTATTCAGGTTCTTGTATACCTTAATCCAATCAATTGGTTAGATAACAGTAAAAATTCAAAAATGAAGGAAAAGATCATAAATGCGCACAAAAAAGAAAAAGTTGTAAAAACCTTAAAAAGGTGGGAAAGTGAAGAATAAAAAGCTTTAAAAAGAAAGGAAAAATTCTTCAGGTTCTTCAACATCTTAATCCAATTAAGAGGTCTCAAATATAAAAGGATGCATAATAGGAAAAAAAAAGAAGGCCAGAAAAATAAACAAACAAAAAACCAATATGGAAAGTAGTTGGAAAGACAAAAATACCAAGAAGGGAGAGAGAAAAAAAGGCTACTCCCTTAAAAAGAAAAGGAAGGGAATCATTAATATTAAAGCTTTTCCTTTAAAATAAAAAACAAGCATAGAAATTTAACTTCCAAAGACAAGAAAAAAAAACAAAGACAAGTTCCAAAAGGCCAAAAATCCAAATAGCTATTACAAAAAGTAAACTGATGAGGAGGGGTAGCGCAGCTTAGAAAAAATAAAAACAGCACACGGCACTTTGTTTAATTATCCAAGGCTCTTGTTATAACTCTCTTCTCCAGAGACTTATCACCTTTTCTTTTCCTATAAGCTTCAACACCAGACTCCAGCTGTTGATAGAAACCCAGAAGAGCACCTGCAATAATACTCTCCCATGCTCTTCCCTCTATCTTATCAAACAGGCAATGTCCTTGAAAAGAAGTCTCGGTTCTTTCTCAGCTTTGTCTGGTCAAAAGAGAAATAGAATATTTCCAAGCCACTAGTTGGCAGTGTTACAAAGTTTCTTTTGCTTTCAATTCCCGCCTCCCTTTCCCAAGCAAAATATAATAAGAATTAATTAAAAAAAAGAAAAAGATATTTAAAAAAATAACTAAAAGGGAGTCTCTAGCCTAAAATATTATAAAGTCAAAAAGGAGAAAAAGAATAGATGAAAGAAGAGAAAAAATCCAGTCCAGTTTCAAAATATAAGATCACGTGTAGAAAATCCAGCAATGAGAAAAAATAAAAATATTACTTTGACATTCCTGTTTAAAATCACCACTTAATCACTTCTGTCAAAACCTTTACAGATTCTTTCTTTTCCTTTGGGTGTCCTTTCAAATCTTAAAGAAAAAGTTCTCACCAAACCGGCACACTCTCTCTTTCCGTTCCCTTTCGTTTCGGAGCTGTCCCAACTTCAGCAGCTTTAATGGCTGCCTCTTTTCCGCTGGAAAAAAGAGCTTCTCCTGGATCTATCAGGGACTTTGCAGTGTCCCCGGGATCAACAGGATGTGCTCTTTACATTCACCATCTCTTCAAGATGGTTTAGATCCACTTGGACTGTCCAGGAGCAAAGATATCGGCAGCGATCTCAGACCTCCAAGATCGCATGCCGTATCGTCGTGATGCCAGCTCTGCCCTCCTCCTGACAATTTTCTTGTTGATAGTTTGGTGCATGTATTCCTACCAAAAATGTTTGTTTATAGTTCATTGTTACCTCCATCATCAATATTCTCCCCTTTTCATCTGCAAAAATTTGTCTTGCTTTTATAGTTTCTTTAATATATATAATCACACCTCTTTTCTTTTATTGTGCTAACGAAGAATATAGTTTCCCAATTTTAGGATATTCAAATAATTTATTGTGTTGTTTTTTTGATGTGGACTTCTTGGAGACAAATAAAATCTAATTTTAACTTTCCAAGTATATTAAAAGTCCTTTTCCTTTTCATAGGATAATTCAGTCCATTTATATTAATTGGCAGTAGTTTTGTTTCATCTTCCATAGTTTTACTTATAGATAGGTCTTGTAGTTCTGATCACTCTTATTTCTCTCTGTTCTTTTATCTTTGCACCTTCTGGTTCTGCTCTCTCCTTTAATTCTATTTCATCTTCTTTGTTATTTAGATTTCTTCCTCCTGGTACTTCTTGTTTCTTGTCATTTATCTCCTCTCTTCTTTTTTCCTCATTTGACCCAAATTGGTTATCATGGTATTGTTCTGCTATCTCTAAAGTATCCAATCTATGCCTTTGATCCATCCAGATCACTAGAATTTCCTCAGGTATCAGCCATGTGTGATTTACTTCATGCTTAATTAATTGTCTTGTCAGAAATTGATACTGTTTTCTCATGTCTCTTACTCTTCTAGGAACTGGTTTCAAGGCTATATTTTCTCTTACTTTATATTTCAAAGGATTATCTCTTGCTCTCTGAAGTATCTCTGTTCTTTGTGCTTTCTTGGTAAATCTCACATGTACCTCTCTAGGTAATTCATTTCTTGATGCATATCTTGTGTATACTTGAAATATTTCATCCATCCCAGCAAACATCTCTTGCTTGTCCCCCTCCATGGCATCCGCCAACAATTCTGCCATTGTTTTCCCCTTTTTCTTAATCAATGTTCTGGAATCTCAAGTAATATTCAGCTTTACCCATCTCCAACATAATTACTGTTCTTTCAAGATTTTTGTCTGCCTGTGTAAGTTTATCATCTATCTCTCCCATTTTCTTCTCTGTTCTGATTTCTATTTTCTGCATTTTTGTTCATTTTTCATTATTGTCTGCTGAATATGCTTCATTCTGTCATCCCTCTTTTCCATTTTATTGTCCATTTTTTCCATTCTTTCCTTCATATCTTCAAAATGTTTTGTTATAGCTTCTTAAAATGTTTAGAGCATTAATTTAAATTCTGCTTGCATTCTATTCATCATGTTCATTTTTTCCTGCATAGTTCAGTCTTTATATGTGTCTTATCTGCCAGGCGTTTGGTTCTGGTAATTAGTAATTAGCCCTGGCTAATGCCACCCACAAACCCAAACTATGGCTAAGATACATCGATGACACATTTGTGATTTGACCCCATGGAAAAGAAAACCTAAACAATTTCCTAACACACCTAAACAACATACACCCCAAAATCAAGTTCACCATGGAAACGGAAATAAACAAACAACTACCATTCCTAGATGTACTAATCTACAAAAGAACAGATGGCACACTGGGACACACCATATACCAAAAGAAAACACACACCAACCGCTACCTCAACACCCAATCCCACCACCACCCAGCACAGATAAATTCCTTGGCTAAAACACAAATTACCAGAACCAAAGGCCTGGCAGATAAGACACATATAAAAACTGAACTATGCACCCTGACTGAAGTATTGGCAGCCAATGGCTTCCAAAAAAACAAAATCATCAACCTGATCCACAAAAACACACCAAGACATAACAGAGACCTAGAAGATCAACAGACCTATGGAACAGCTGTCTTGCCCTACATAAGAGGTACTACAGATAAAATCAGTAAGATACTACACAGGCATCACATCAAGACTGCCTTCAAAACAGACAAAAAAATAGCAGCCATCCTTAGAAACCCCAAAGATAAAATTGACCTGGAAAACCAAGGCATATACGAAATTCCCTGCACATCATGCCCGGCCACATACATTGGACAGACCAATAGAAGTACCCGCCTAGATGAACACAAAAATGCAGTAAAAAAGCTGGAACACACCTCCTCACTAGTCTAACACATGAAAACCACAGGTCACAACATCAACTTCAATGGCACTAAAACCCTAGCCACTATAGAAAACCCCAGCCACAGAATCATCAGAGAAGCCATAGAGATTGAAAAAAGACCTGAAAGCATGAATAGAAGAGATGATTCCAGCAGACTGTCAATCATTTGGAAGCCTGCACTCTCAAATAAAAAGATCTCCACACCACAAAACAGACAAACACCTGAGCACAAACAGACTCCCTCTGATGCCTCCAACTCAAACACACATCCCCACCAGGCACCCAGGTGAAACCTAGCTTCCTAATGGATAGCAGCCGTCCTTTCACACGAAGCCAAGCTGCACTGAAAGCCTCCAACACAGGAACAGAGTGTTGCCAGCCAATCAAAGCCACAAAACAGACAGAAGAAACCAGAAACACCAATCAATCAAACTCCAAGTCCAGTGAACACAGACTCAGACTCTTAGCCAATCAAAATAGACCAGCCTCGAATTTGAAACCAGAAGCTGTGAGACCCACATCCATACAGAAGTCTGATGATGGCAGATGAGATTCTGCTGAAACGTTGCTACAACTTTAACAGCACTACAATGACGTGGGATAATACCCGAAGGAAGCTAAACAGCATATATATATATATATATATATATATATATATATATAT
>BLBF01000044.1:24387809-24441533 GCA_015471245.1 Laticauda colubrina | reverse complement strand
GACTAGTTAAAGAATAAAGTATTTGTTGTTGGAACCCGGTCTACCTCATGTGTTTTCCGAACAAAACAAGATCAGTTTCAGTCTTGTCTGGTAAAATATATTCTTCTTCCATATTTTCTTTTAAAATAGTCTATAATAGTAGACACTCTTAAAATTAACTTATAGGTCTATTGTTTCCAAATGTTCTTCTATATTTCCATTGCTAAAGAATTTTCTTCATGTTGTATTGTAAATCAAATTTAAGTGTCCTTTTTTAATTATAATCTTTAATTTGTTCTGGTTTCCTCTAATATCCAATCTTCAAGGCCTATCTTATTGTATTTTAAGAATTCAAAATATCAGCATTTTCTCACAGGAATAATTCTTATAATTAATTTTAAAATCTTACTTTAAATATATTTGCAGCCTTAATCCATTTGTATCTTTTCATAAACAATATTGCAATCACCATTTTGCTCTTTATTCTAGAAAAAGATTAAAGTTATATTCAAAACTTCTTTTTGCTAAGGATTGAAAGAAACTTACCCAGTCCTATACAACTTGTCAACCCAAATCTTCCTAAAAATGGAAGTAGTTAACAAACAATTCTGATAACAATTGGAAGAGGAAATATACAAATTCAGTGTCCATAATGGTGGTTTGAGCAAATATTGTTTTGCATTGACACTCAAAAATCTTAACCTGCCAGAAACCAACCAGACCACGAGCATGCAAAACTTGCTGTGGCTTAAAAGCCCAACATTGTCAAATCCTCCTGCCCTTCCCCACTCCTGAGAAACCTGGTCTTCTCCATCTCTTCCCTTCTCTCCTGAGAGGTTTAGCCTTCTCTCTGCCACATTGGGTCTGTGACAACTTATCTTTCTCTTTCCCTGTGCCAGCCCATAGGTGTGTTCAATCAATTTGAGACTCAGTTGCAAAGGTTGCAAAGCAGAGAGGCAATCTTACTCAAGACTGGGCTGGACCAAGAACATTATTGGCTGACTTCTGTTCCCAGATAATTTTGAGAAAGATTACCTCAGTAGTCTTGACAGCTGAGAAACTGAATCTTTGATGCATCTATCAGCAGTTGGGAGGGGGAGGAAATGGACCTCTGTCCATTGCCATCTGTCACGATGGCACAGACAGATGGCTGGTAGTTGTGAGGAAGAGCCCAACTTTTTGACAGTGGTGAAGGGAAGCAGAAGCTGCACACCACTCAGCCTGATCAGCTAAGGCCTTCTCAGCATAGAAGGAAGAGAGAAAGCATGAGGCAGGGAGGTGATAAGGGTGGTCCAGACACCATAGGGCCCAGACGGCTAAGGTCTTCTGGCATAGTGGGACAAAGAAAACACCAGTGGGGAGGAGGGAGAAGACCAGACTTCTTGGGAGTAGTAGTGGGAAATGCAGGAGGCCTGCTGATTGCAGCGCCTAGCTAGCTGAGGCCTTCTATGTGTGGTAGGGCAGAGAGAAAGCCAGGCTTCTTCAGAGTAATGGCGCAGTGAAGGAAAAGGTCAGGTTTCTTGGGAGAGCTAGTGGGGATAGAAGGCCTGAGCACGACTGAGTCTAACTGACTGAGACCTTTTGGCCTGTGGTAGATTTCTGCATAGATGCTTTCCAGGTGTCGTGGTACAGGGAGAAGGCCAGGCTTCTCAGAAGTGTTAAGAAGGGGGAAAGAAGGATCAGGTTTCTTGGGAATGATAGATGGGAGATCTAACTAGCCAAGGCTTTTTGGACAATCACGTTTCCACATGCCACTAGGCAGCTTCCCAAGGCCTCCCCATCTCTAAAGGCACTCCTTTCCCACAATGGGGAAAGCTGGAATTATGGTCATTGAACAATGCAGTCACACAGTTCTCTTGCTTAACAACCACAATAATTTACAATATCCAAGCTCAGTTGCAGTTATAAGTCACCTGTAAATCATCCCTCCGAAAGTTTTTCATATATCTCAAATTTCATATTCAACAGGAGCTGGATATAGTATGAATTTTTTTATGAATCTGGAAGGAAAATTTCAAAAAGTCCCCAAATATCTAGAACTGAGGTGTAGTTTGTAATAGGATGCAGGTATGTATACACAGCTATTTTTGCTTTTTAAACATTTAAACTTTCAGATTGCTCATATAACATTTTCACTAATCCTTTAGAATTAAACACTGTGATTTTGTAAATATCATAATTCAAAATGCTGCATGTCTTTGGTTGGTTGCTTGCAAACATTTCATTATCTAAACTAGATAACATTATCATTGCTAGTGATGACCAGTAACAACTTAAATCCAATAAACTGAATTTCCAAGTTTCAAAATGTTTCAAGCTTAAATGTAAACTCAGAACTTTAAACTGATTTCACAGACAAATTTGGGAAGTATTGTTGCCTGATTCCATGCAAGCTTGTGACAGAAATTTGCACTATTAGAAAAAATAATGTCACAAATCATTGGAAAAGGGGGAAACCTTAAGACCAGATGAAGCTATCTGATATCTATGTATTCACCTCCAAAAAATTTTTATCATTTCCATTTTGCAATGTGCTTAGGTAGCTGAAACTGGATTGTTATGACACCAATTTTAGTAACTACTCTATTAATCAGCACTAGGACCTAGTCACCAATATCATATGCACATAAAGGCCCGGTCCCACTGCACTTACGGATGCAAAGAGGATGTAAAATGTTAAAAAAAGCTTGCCATCCATTGGAAAACGCTGTGCATCCTTTGTGTACTCACTGCATACGTGTTTCATACGCTCTATCCGTTGAGCATCCATCCACTGCAATTTCATCCACGCAAGAAGTTTTGAGCTGTACAAAACTTTGTGAACGGATGAACTTTCCACCGCGTACGATGTACATCCGCGACATACATGGGCAACAAACGTTCTATGTCCATTATCATCCGTTACACATCCGCCGTATCCTCTCTGCATCCTCTGGCCATCCCCTCAACTCACATCCGCTGCAGCTGAAAACGGAAAGAGAGAGGAAACAAAAGGTACACAGAACATCTACACAGCGTTAGTAGCACAGAAATAGAAAGGATGTAAGCGTATGCATCTCATATATAAATATTAAAAACGGACAAAATGTTTGTATCTGGGATGTATCTCGTATATTTAGGATGTCTGCAGTATGTCCAGAGTATGTAGAAGGCCCCATAGCGCACAACCGATATTTTCTATAAAAAGGGGGAGAAAATCATCTGGATCGCTGGGATGGTGGACCATACAGTCCCACTATGGTTGCACTGGAGGTTTATCTATCCCACAACTATCCTTATCTATCCCACAAGCATGCAAAGGCTTAACCATTTTTTCAAAGATTTCACCAACACTGTATTAAGTAAAAAAAATGAACCAAGTAAACTAAGTGTGTTAAGCAAAGATAACCTTTATTAACTTTCTTAAGGTAAACTTTATGACTGTATTAAATAAGCAAAATGAACCAAGTAAAGTGTCTTAAGCAAAGATAAACTTAACAAGTAAGCAACTCAGTCTCTGACACTATTCTCAGTCACTCTGAGTCATGTCCATGGTCTCAGCTGTTAAGCGGGCAGGGACTGTGGAGGTGGCTGTGGCTTGAGTGCTGGTCTGAGGCACCATTGGGGTGCTTGGCCCCGAGGGTACAACAGATGGTGGTGTGTTCAGGAAGCTATCCGAGAGCTGACTCAATCCCGTGAGGTTGAGAGGCTCTTCATCAAGGACTTGAGAGGTCAGGACCAATACTGATGACAGATTGTCTGTTGACGGGCTTGGCTGTGGGGTTGAGGAAGGAGGACTGTAGTGGGGCTTTCTGGTCTGCAGCTGGGTGAGGAGTTCTGCTTCTGCTGTGGGAAGTCCTGGTAGTCGTAGCCTTGGTAGGTGAGGGGCTGTTGAAAACCATGGAAGGCCTGTGACATCGCCTGGGGTGGAGGAGCAGTCCTGGACTGGGTAGGAGCAGCTTCAGCTGGGCCTTGAGGGTTGTGCAGAAGTGCTGTGATCTTCTGCGTCATTACCTGGTACTGGGCCTCGGGCAGGTCCCTCAGGGTCTGGCTCATGTAGGTGATGAAGGTGTTCCGGCCTGAGGATGCTCTGTCCAAGTGGACCAGCTGAGAGAGAAGTTCTGTGCTGGTCTTCATTGTGTCCCTGATCTCCAACAGCACACTGTGGTCCTGGCCCTCCAGTCTGCCTCTCTGCCTGCATCCTCTGGAGCTGGGGGTGGGGGTGGGGCGGGTTGGCCTCTGGTGGCTGCTGCTTCTTCCTCCATTTGTGACAGCAGGGCATCATCCTCCACGGGATCCTCCAAGTCTGCCGGCATGGGGAGTGCAGCTATCAAGGGGATCTCTGCTGTGGGGCCCTCTGAAGACACCTGCCTGGACAGGGTATCTGGCTCCTGGCTGGAAGAGGACTGGCTGTCTGTGGGCTGTCTGAGGGAGAGGGGTATCAGAGGGGCTGCTCCTCGGTGGCGGATCTCACCCTCCAGGAAACTGCACTTAGCCATGACATACATCTCCCACTCAGTGAACTTGACAGCGGCCTGCCCTGATTTCTTGAGGTATAGCTTGCCATACCAGGTGTGCATGTACTTCCACCATCCAAGGAGTACTTCTGCAGTGTCATCCCAGGCTCTCTGCTTTGTCTCTCCAAGCTGCCTGCTTCTTCTTGGTGTCCCGATACAGTCTGTGGCCCTTTCTCCAGAGGTACTTGTTCTCCCTCAGCCATTCCAGCACCTCATCCTCATGCTCCTCGGAAACGGTGTACTGTTTCCTCTCTCCCTTCTCCTTCCTTTGCCTTTTTCTCCCTCTGGCAGGGGCTTCAGCAGGGCCTGCAGGGGCTTAAGCAGCAGGGCATTCAGGGGCTTGAGCAGCAGGGCCTTCAGCAGCAGGGCTTTGAGGGCCTTGGGGCTGGTCCAGCATAGCAGCAGCAGCAACTTCAGAGTCAGTGCCAGGGGGTGGGATGCTGGTTCTGGCCTTCTTCACCTTGCCAGGGCTTGAGCAAATAGGCATGGGCTTCCTCTTGTCTGACTGATGAACCATGGTGTTCCTGCAAGATGTATGTGGCAGCACGTCTTTTCCCTGTATGTTGACTGCGTGCGTGCTGCATCCTTTTATGTCCATGGAGCTGATGCAATTCATACTCCCTGCATGCGCAGTGAACACTTTCCATCCGATATACTTCCGTGCGACATCCCCTTTGTTTCCTATAGGCGTCCGTGATGCATCCGCTGCATCCACTATGCATCCGCCCCTTCTGCTATGCATCCACTTCGGAATTCTCCCCCGGAACCCCTTCAGAGATGTCATCCACTTCCATCCGCTGTCATCTGCTAAGCTTCCTATGAACATCCATTTAACATCCCCCGCTACATACTACCCATGTCTGTTCTTTTCCGTTCTTTTCCATTCTGTTTATGCAAATTTTCGCCACTTTTTGGAGCGGATGACAATGGATGGAGCCACTCCCGAAATTTTGCTCGTCCGCTGTATCCTTTATGCATACGTTTTGCATCCGTCGGCCAGTGGGACCAGGCGTTTAAGAAGAGGCATCCTTCCAGCTGTGAACCTAATCTTGTGGTGAACTGTTGTTGCTGCAGTAAACTATATAACTTATTGATACACACAGTCAAGATTCATCACCCAAAATTTATAATGTTTACATAAAAGAAAGTCTAATCTAGCAGCAATTGATAAATTTCATGAATAGCTTCTTTCTTCCAGTGTAAAGCAAATAATAAAAGGAAAGCTGTAATTAAAATCAGTCTTCCAGAGTAACAACTAATTTGTTAAGAGATAAATAGGAAACAATTCATTTGCTATTTATAATAATACAAGACCAATCTGTTCCTATATTCAGTCTCCTCCAATTAGGGAGAAGTGAAAATCTGAATACTGATACCTAATTCTACTCTACATGAGTGCTTCAGGTGTTCCTTCAAGGGAGCCTTACTCTTCTTCCACTCATGATTATTGCTAATGCAGCATTGTTGAAATCAAATCAAGTTTATTCCAGTCAAAGACCAGAGAGCAGAACAAATAAAAACAATCAAAGAATATCCAATTAAAATTTCTAGAATAAAGCAATAAATAACAAATAAAATCTATATTAAAATCATAATTTGGCATTCAATCTCTTAGTTGCACATGGCCTAACTATACTATAATATCAATCCTTAAACTGTGAGTCCCATAGTCATTAATACTAAAATGCAAAAGGGTTTGCTACATTAGTTGTGTAAAATGGATTAATCAGGGGTTTCTGACAAATCCCCATTGCTACATCACAGAATTTAGCCAGTAAATATAATCACTGTCTGTTCATCCTTATGCAGCCACTGGAGATAAGCAGTGTTGGAATGGCTAGGATACCTATCAATTATTCGGAGGATATGTGGGGTTTTTTTAATATCTCTATAGAAAGAGCATTGAAGGAGTATGTATCCAACAGTCTCCACCTCTCGTGAGCCACAGGAGTAGAGTCTTTCAATAAATTGTATCTTTTTATATTTGCTATAAAGGATGGCTGATGAAAGCACATGGCACCATGCATGCAAAAATACTTTCTGATGGTTCACTGCTTCCAACTGGCTAAGATAACTGGCAGGAGTAACAATATATCAAAGAATTTGGAGCCAGAAACAATGGAGCTTTCCCTAAGTCCACTTTCCTCTCAATGTCCCTCTACCCTTTGTCATAAGGTTTATTTTGCTTGGTTGCAGTCCAACTTGAGTATTGAGCCTGGGGAGAAGCCTAGTTTAGCAAGGTTGGACTCAATGGCAATGATCCATGAAGAAGAGAATTTGTCTTGGAGGATTAATGGAGCAAAGACTTGTAGGAAGAAATTAAACTATAGCAAGATTTAAAGAAGTTATGCAGATTCTTGCTTCGACTTTTATCAATCGTCTCAAGCCACAGAAGTGCATTTACGACACCATGCAGCTGACAGCGTTCCAGGAATTACAGCAATTGCAAATCAGAACTTTGAGACAATTCAATTCCTCAAAGAACAATTTTTATTGGAAATACCATCCTGGTACAAAATGGTGAAAAGCCAATTCTGAATTTTTCCAGATTTTTCACAACCTTAAAAGAAAAAGTTTCCAGTCTTCTCAAAATAATAAATCATTTTTTTTTATTGTACAATTTTCTTGATTATGTATAAAATTTCTATATTCACAATAACAGTATACCATATGGGTGCAATCTCTATTGAATACAGATAGTAAATCTTATACACACAACAGTTGTAACTATTATTCTCAATACCTATTTCATCTTCATATTCACTTATCCTTGTTAAAAATGTTTCGTTATTTGATTAGGCCCTCTGTTCAATTTTATCTATAATCAATCCATTTGTAATATCAAACATTATAAACATCAAATAAACATCACATTTATAACCATTCACCTCCAAATAATCATAAGGTTTACTTATCTTAATTATTCAATATTCATTATTCAATTACATATTACTTCATCTTTGTTTACATATCCAGATTTCTGACTTCTGCTGCTATTTTCTACCCGTTAATAGAATAGTTCCTAAATTAAAAAAGTAATCTTTTCCCATTTCTAATTTCAATCTTTATATTAATTCTTAATAGTATAACTCCTGTGTTAAACAGCATTCTGCATATATCCCTCATCTCGTCTGTTTTCATATCTCAACTCATGTTGACTTCTTGGCACATCTCCCATACTCCTCCCATGGGATTTTGTATCTTCTATCTCATTCATGTTTAATCCAAGTATTTCTTCTATCTCTGCTGCTTCTTCACTCTTTTGAACCTTCAATATATCTTTTGATGATCTTTTCCTCACTTCAAGGGTGTCTTTCTGTGTATCCCTTCTAACTTTTGATCTCTTAAAGTGTAATTCACCATTTCTATTTCAGCTTTCACTCTCTTTTTTTTAAATCTTTTTGTGTCATTTGTCATTTTCCGTCCCCTCTGTTCTTTCTATTTTATTCTCTATTTCCTGAATTTCATATTTGTTGTTCAGTGTCTTTTGGTCATAGTTTTCTGGTCTCATAACTACACTGTGTATCAATTCTTTTATCTCTCTATAGTTCATTATCATCATTTCCTGTGTACCTTGGAGCATCAATAATATTTATTTTAGAAAGACATTTATTTCCCCCTGCTGTCCCATTTTGCCTTATTTAATAAATTTAAATTTTTACTCAGTATTCTGTCCAAATCCCAATGTCCCAGTTATGTCACACCAAGATTGCCAATATTTGAGCAATTCACACAATCACTCCATTAATTAGTCCCTTAACAGTCTCCACTTTGTTTTAAAACTCCAAGCTGTTTCACACTCTTATGCTGTCCAACATATTTATAATTCTCAAGGTTCTAAAAGTTGAATGTTTTCACAGTCTGTCACTAAGCATGAAGTATAATCAGTTTGCAGGTGTTTAGAATATTCAAGCCAATCCTCCTTCATCTTAACAACTTTTACTTCATCTGCTTTTTCCAGCTCTGTATCGCATTCCTCAGACAACAGGTTACTTTATTCCTCTGCTTTTGCTGCAAATAAAATGTCTCCAAATAAAAATATTTTCCAATAATTTCCCAAAGTTCTTCAAATCAAGGTGATAGTACGAGTATAATCTAGAATTTTGAAACAATTTAATTTTTGAAAAACTAACCAATCCAGTCTGTCCTTTATTTTTAAAATTACTTCTGACTACAATTGCTTTTCTTTTCTTTTCTTTTTTCAAATCTGACTGTAACTCCAGATCTTTAGTCACTGCCATTTGTCTCTGTGGAGTCCCACTTTCCAAAGGGAAAGGGGGTACTTTAGGGAAAATTCCATGGCAAAAGTTAGAAGAATTCTTTCCCAGACCAACCACACTGTTACAGGATCTTTTCTTTCTTCTCTTCTGTTTCAGTTGTTGTCACAGCTTTGGTTCAGCCATAATACACATCCTCTTCTATCAGTTCAAGGAGCTTTCTTCGGGTCAGACAAGGAGACTGTGCTCTCCTTGCGACCACTGAAGCATTCCCTCTACCTTCATACTCCTTTCAGCCCTGTAGATCCTCCGGTGTCTGCTTTGGAAGCCATATTAGCACCAGAAGGTTTTCTGGAATGCTGACACCTGGCTGAAGAAATTAGCCGGACTTCATGGAGTTGCCACGTGTCCACACTGCTTCACTGCGATGTCAGTTGCCTTTCCCTTAACAACTTTTCTATCACTCCAACATCCTCTTTTCGTTCTGTTGTCATACATTTGCAAGGTAATCTGATTGGTCTGCAAACAGAAGTTATATTGATCACCTCTTGGACCTTTATATGATTGAGTGTTATTTTCTTTATAAATATTCTTTCCTGTCACATTTTTGGGAAGGAGAGAAGGGCCTGCTCTAGTTTCATTTTCTGAATTAGCCACCCCATCTCTATCAATAGGATCAGCAGGTATCATCCTAAGTTCTTCTGCAATATTTGGGTGACTCTTAATAAACTTTGCAAAAAACTTCTTCAAGCAGTCAATCTTACTTATTATAGTTGCTAAAAGAGGCATTAGCTTACCTGAGATGCCCATTTTCATTAACTGCTAGAGAGTCCAGGACAGGTTAATCTCCACCTCTTTTGTCTTGGGACTGAGTCTGCCAAGCTATTGCAGTGGTTACCTAGCTTTCAGCGAAATGGTCTTGACAGATGTGACCTGTCTCCATAAAAAGATAATACTATGCCCCAGAACCAAACAGACATCCCTAGGTTGGGGCTGGACTCTCTAGCAGTTAATGAGAATGGGCATCTCAACCAAAGCCCCATCTTCATTATACAACTGTAAGAGCCTAAGACAGGGACTTACCAAAGCCAACATGTTCCTGGGAGGGCTTAGGTCTGGTTCATATCCATTTGCTCCGAATGAACCCTGTTAGGAATTGCTAGTCATCTAACAATTGGGTTGTAAATATATAAACCAGGATAGACATTTAATACTGTCTCTTTTAGGGAATGCTAAAATTGTAATTGGGTGTGGTTCCTCAAACGGCCATAAGATGGAGCCAGAAACCGGGGTTGTGAGTTCTGTTGATGTTAGTTGCTAGTTGGTCGATGTTCTGATGTTCCCTGTTCTTGGTTCCTGCATTTTTCCCTTTTGACTGTTGCTGATCGTCGTTCTTCTTGGATAGCTGTAAGTCTGTTACTGAACTGTGTATGATATTGGACTTTGTTATTTGGATTATCCCTGAACTGAATACTGACTATTTTAACCGTGTACAACTTGGACTGCTTGTTGGACTTTGCTTAACAGTTTACTGGAAGTAAAACCTACATATTACTATTCAGTGTATCTGTGTGCTGGTTGTGTGTTATTCCTCACCACTCTCACTACACTTCCCTGAGTGCACTCATTCTCCTAATGGGGAATTACCTCAAGAAACCCTCTGGAGCACTCTCCTGCCAAAGGCAACTTCAGCGGAAGTGAAGATGCCTAGATGATAGTAACAGATGAATGGGGAGGCCAATGACCAAGTGGCAGCCCATCAAATATCCTCCTCTATGGAGGCCTGCATAGCCCAAGCCGCTGTAGCAGCTGCACTCCTTGTGGAATGGGCTATAAGTCTACTGGGCACTGGGAGATCCCATGTCTCATAAGCTGTAGATATGCAGGACTAAATCCACCGGCTCACTGTTGATGGAGAGACCTTATTGCCCAACGAGGCTGATTGGAAAGACACAAAAAGTGATTCTGTTTTCCAGAAGGTAGAGGTCCTTTTAATATATATGCAGAGTGTTCTACGTACATCGAGAGTGTGCTACTTCTTTTCAAGCATGTGACTATGGTTCCAAAAGAAGTCTGGCAATGCCAGCTCTTGCACTCTGTGGAACAAAGAGTTAACTTTCAGAATTAAAGTAGAGTCTAACCTCAGTACCACCCTGCTATGGTGAAAAATGCATAAGTCTCTCCTAACAGAGAGCACTGCCAACTCTGAAACCATTCTCGCTGACATGGTGGACACTAAGAAAGGCACCTTGATTGTCAGGAACCTTAGGCCGATGGATCTTAATGGCTCAAAGGGAGTCCCCATAAGAATCTGCAGGACTTTTGACAGGTCCCACATAGATCCACCTGTGATCCACTGGTATCCACAAGTTAGTAGCGCCCTTGAGGAACCTACGAACCATGAGGTGGTGGGAAAGAGAATCTGAAGTCCCTGAAGACAAAACTGAAGACAAGACCACCATGTGCCTGTGAAGAGTATTGGGCAAGAGTCCTTTATCCAACCCATCCTGTAAGAACTACAGAACTTCACCTATAGATGCCGAGGTGGCCATCAAATTGGTCTTGGTACACCACAGACAAAAGGTCCTCCAAGTGGCATTATATACATAGCTCGTTGATGGCCTCCTAGAAGCCTGAATCACGGCGATTACCTTAGAAGAGTAACTTTCTCTGATTAAAGATCTCCACTCAAGCATCAGATGGATAGCTGGAGTCATTGTGGCTCCAGACGGACCAGGGCCCCCGGCTGAGGGAGATCTTGTTGGGGAGAATCCTCCAAGGTAGGTTCACTAGATCCGCACACCAGGGACATCTGGGCCAATGGGGGGCCAGCAGTAAAATCTCCACCCTCTCCACCAGCATCTTTCTGATTACAACTGGGATGAGAGAAAGAGGCAGAAATGCATACAGGAGACCCTGAGGCCACTGGCTCCAGAGGGCATTGATCACCTCCGCCCCAGGTGTGATGAACCTGGTGAAATACCTGGGCAGCTGGACATTGTCTGGAGTGTGAAACAAGTCGACAGCTGAACATCCCTGTTAGTTCCTTGAATAAGGATGGATGGAGATGTCATTCCAAGTGGTCTATCTTGGCTTTGCTAAGCTAATCAGCCTGAATGTTTTCAACTCCCAAAATGTGCTCTGCCCTGAGGGACAGAAGGTGCCTCTCCACCCAAAGAGTTAACCTCTCTGCCTCATGCATGAGACTCCTAGACCTGGTACCCCTCGCCTGTTTCTGTGAGTCTTGATGGCCACATTGTCTCTCAATATTAAGACATAGGTCCCTGGTACTCTGTGCTGGAATTGCCTGAGGGCTAAGTGGGCAGCCCTGAACTCCAGCCAGTTGATCTGTCTTGTGCTGTCTCATGGAGACCATCAACCTTGCATCATCTCTGATTACAGATGCACTCCCAACCATAAAGGCTGGCATCGGTGGTGATAATCACATAGCTGGGCTCCTTGAACAATTGGCCTCTGTTGAGGGCCCAGGACTGCCATCATCAGAAGGATTGAATTACTGATTGGGGAACCAGAACTTTGATCCATGAATGGCTCCTGCCTGATCTCTGATAGGATAGGAGGAACCACTGTAGGGACCGGAAATGCAGTTGAGCCCATGCGATGATGGATATACAAGATACCATCTTGCCCAGGAGCTACGAGAGCAGAGGCAGAGGCATTGTACACTGGCATTGAATTTGCCTTGCTCTCCACCCCTCCCCCTCCAAGGCTTTTGGAATGACAGAGACAGGAATAGAATCCCAATCCTTGCTGATCCTCTGGTGCCACCTGGATAGCTTGGATATCCACTAAATGTTGAATGGTGGTCTCTAAGAGGACCCTCCTGGCTCTGTCCCATGAGACAGGACAGTAGGTAAAGAATCTCAGAGGAGAGGAACTTGAGGCAAAGCTCTGACCTCACAGTCCAAAGAACCCAGATGTCCAATGCTGTATCCTCCCATCAAGAGGTGAAGATGGTCAGGCATCTTCCGATGGGGGAAATGGATAGACAGTCACTTGGAAGTCAGAAAGGATGACCTCATCTGCCGTGAAAGGGCCACTTGCTCTGGAATTGTTGCCTGCCTGAATGCTCAGGATGTTGATGCTATTAAGCAGGAAAGGTTTTCTGATTGCATGAAAACTTGGAACTGGAGTCCTATTGAAAGGAAGATTGACAGAACTATGGTGATGGATGAAATTCGGATTTTCTGAAAAGGGAAGAATTTTCTTCTTTTCCCTGGATTCTACCAGGAAAGGCTCCAGGGAGTCCCTGAAAAGTTTGTCACCCTTGAATGGGGCAGAGGCGATCTTCCATTTCCTTCTAGAATATGCCTGCCAGTTGTCTTTGTGTTGCCATGAAGATGCAAACTTGGCAGCTTTGAGGATAGCTTCCACTGTAAACTCTGCAGCAGCAATGATTTTGTGTATATCTTGGTGTGATCAGATATCCCCTGAAGCGATGAAAAACAAGGCCGCAGTTGAGGCTCGGACCGCTCAGGCAGCTGCTTGATGGGTCCTTTGCAGAATCTGCTCAGACCATTTGTCATCCCCTTTTAGTACCTCCTCTGGCTCTGCAGGAGTCCCTGAAGTGGATGCTGAAGTGGCCTCAGGGGTATCTGTGGGCATTTGTAGGGTTTTGGCCAGATCTGGACCCACATTATAGAAACTCTTGTTGTTTGAGGTAAGGTTGGGACCTGTACCTGGGGACATGCATTGCTTAAACACCATGTCCAGGAAAAGTTTAGGAGATGGTAGCACTTCCGTCTGTACAGTAGGCTGTAGGGAGAAGGAGTTGCCTTGGGGCTGTGATTCTATGGAAGGATCTGCAGTGGCCTCATCCGATACCAGATAGCCATGTACTTGGCTTTAAACAAAAGGATTTGAACAATGTGGGTTTAAAGAGACCCATGAACATTGCCTATTCCAGCTTCAAGTTTCATCATCAGATAGATTAGAGTCTCTCACCTCCCCTTCCTCCTCTTCTGAAGCAGACGAATCACTGTGTTCAGATTGACCAATGGAACACCTTTCCTGATATTCCAGCCATTCACTGTAAGAAGGGGCCAAGACTTGCCCCGGGGGCCTAGCATATTCTGCCCTCCCAGAAGGACCCACCTCTTGTAAGAAGGCTTGGAATGGGGTTCTGTACAATCCAGGAGCCAACCCAGCCTGTCCTAGGATTTGCTGGATACCGTCTGTCTAATGGCCACAGACACCACATTTTTCATATTGTCTGGTACATCTGTCCCTGGGTAGGCCACACAGCTGCTTTGCACCATTTGGTTGACAGACAGAGGTGAGGGATAACAGAACTCTTCAAAGTTCAAAATGGAGGATATGTGAGCCTCTTCAAGTCACTCACACCGAGCTGTAGCCCATTCCCCAAATGAATCATGGTCCTCCAGGGCCAAGAAGGGATATGCCTTCCAGCAACTCAAGACATGGCTGCTGTGGGAATTAGCGTTCAGTTATCCTCCCCACCTGCTGTCACCTGCTTTCTTCGGCACCATGCAGGTACCCATGCACCAGAATTACTGGGAACTAGTCTTCTGGCAAATTAGAATTAGCGCTCCTGGGAATTAGCGTTCCATGGGAATTAGCATTCCTTGGTGATAAGATGACACAGCCGAGCAAAAATGCAATGGTGGGGAATGCTATGGCCCATTGGTCCAAGCCTAGGCTCTTGCACCGGGATCATTTACTTTTAATTTTTTTTAATTGTGGCTTCAGCATTAGGAGCCCTTGAATTTAGAGTAGGCAGGGTCAAAGCCCTCCCTCCATGAACAGTGGTGGATCAACTGAATCCTCAGGAATTTGTCTCTCCAATGCTTCAGTTGTTTTTCTCAATCCTTCAATCCTTAGTACAAGGACTAAGTCGAAAACTGGGTAACCATGGCAACAGAGGCAGGTCTAAACAGCTGGGCAGTCTCAAGATGAAGGAGGCAGAGTTTACCCTGTCCTGGACTCTCACAGCAGTATTATGGAGAATTACATAGATTGAATTTACAGTTTGAACTCTAAGCAAGCAGTGTTTTTTAAAATTTACTACATTCCCATCCTCTGCAAGGAAAGCAGCTGAAGAGCAGACCGCTGAGTTCTGAACAGGGGAGATGTTTTTTGTGAGAGAAAAAGGAAGTTCTATATGCTCCTTACTTTCAAATTCAGTTTCTAAGTCCAATTCCAATGAGTTACATAAATTAAATCTATCTGGTAAAAAGACTACAGATGAATTACTGGAGCAGACTGTCTGCAATATAATCTTCTATTTTCTGATGCTTCAATGGCTTGGGTGAATTCTGTGCTGGAGAATACACATGCTGTCTCTTTTTCCTTTTCTTCATTTTTAAAAATCTTTAAAATCCTGGCTTGTAATATTGTTAAAATGTAGCTAAAACAAATTGATAGCCTCTCCAATAAATGCTTTTATAAATTCAGATATGGGTTAAAATTGATTAAAAAATAAAAAGTAAAAAAATATTTTTTACTTTTGGAAGAGCTCTACAGCCATTGCTGCCTGGCCATCATCTTAGCTCTCTCCCAGTTCATTGATGGAAATTGTACTCTGGCATTGATTTGGGATAAAGGACATTCTATGGTATAATGCCCTAGAAAAGCCAGGCTGCAAATATTTCAATCTCTCAGTAACTTTTCTGCCGTGGTTATCACTGATTTTGTTAGTAGAGCCTTCTTTCTTGTCAGGCAATAAACAGTGCTTTTAATTGTTTTTGCTCCCATTTAGACTTGTTGAAACTTGAAGAAAACATAAAGATACATTAGATATACATTGTGTCCCATTCCACTGCTCCCAAAGTTGTAATTCAAAGTTTTCCATAATAGCTGCTGAATATGCATTATTCATTATTCATTATTAATAATAATTATTATTAATATTCGAGATAAAGTTCCTTTTTATGACATTATAATTACTTAATTTGGGGTAGAGTCAGGACAAATGGATGAGAATAAGCATTTACTGTCTGGATGCCCTTCCTGACACCACAAGAAATTCATAATAAGTATATTTTCTTTCCACCCTAGGAGAGAAATATCTGCCACTACTGAGGATTGAACTTTCAACCTTCTGAGTTGGAGTCGAGCATCTTCACTGCTAGGCCACCATTCCACTCTTACTATTTGAAATATTATTTGAAATATTAATAATGTAGAACATTTACATCCATGAAAGATTTTAACACTGAGGGAGATTCCATTATTCCATTAGAAAATTTGAGTTCAACACACATGAGAAAGATATGTAGCAAGAAAGAAATAGAAAAATGTAGACCTGTTTATTTTACTATCCACTGATAGGGCAGAATTCCAATCCAGTATTTTAATTAAATTTTTAAATCTATATAGAAAATTTCTATACTTTTTCCATAATTTAGATTACCATGAATGTAAATTGCCCAAGAATCTTTTATAAATGCAAATCATTTTGCTATCATTTTAAATGTATAATTTTCTCCATTTAAATGTTCTTTTTCAACCTAATAATTTTATGCATATATCTTTCAGTAATACACACACATATATACACACTATATCTCCAGATAACCTTAAATAAGCTAGATGTCTTTCTGAGAACTCTTTATTGCACTCTCATCTCACACTGGTTAGCAACTTAGCTTAAGGTTCACAAAGAACATCCAAGAACAAACCCCATAAGATTAGCAGGGGAAAGGCTTCTCTGTTCCTATGTTTTTAGTAAGAAAAAAATTAAACATCCAGTTGTTTGCTATTAACTTAAGGAGTGGCAATGTTAGGTAAGAAAGTGTAACTTCTTGCCGGATTCTCATTCTCTTCTGTATTGCTAAAGACTCAATTCTTATTTCACATTTATTGTCTCTCTAATCTGCCAATGTTTTACACTAAATGCTTTTCTGCTGTTCATAAATTCAGCAAATACCGATCTAACCTAATTTAGGAAATGTGGAAACCTTTGCTGGATCTATTTATTTGCCACCAAATCATTCAGTATCAGGGCTGTGTTACCAATAATAATGCTGATAATTGTTAAAAAGTCAGCCTCATCTAGTGTAGTTGAAAATAATTGTCCACACTGCAGTGGTTTTTTACATTCAGGATCTAAAAGTGAATTTTCCTGACAGGCTAATAAAGCTATCAAGAATCCCTCTTTTTCACTCTGTCTGCAATTGGACACCTGATGTGTACAGATTTTATTGTCATTGCTATTCACAGTTTAAAGGCCCTGTCACACTGCCCAACGGATGCAAAACGGACACAACGGACGAGCAAAATGTTCCATCCGTTGTTATCCGCTCTCAAAAGGGGCAAAAATTTGCATAACCGGAGCGGATAACACGGACGCGGGGAGGACGCAGAGCGGATGGAAAGCGGATGCGGAACAGAAGCCCAGCGGATGGAAGCGGATGGGAGCGGATGGCACATCCGCAAGGATTCCGGGGGGCCTCAGCAAAGCAGACGCGGAACAGAAAGAGCGGATGCACAGCGGATGAAGTGGATGCAGAGTGGAAGCCTAGCGGATGCACAGCGGAAGCGTAACGGATGCCTGGCGTTAATTGCGCATGCGGGGGGGGATGCATTGCGTAAGCCACACGGATATAAAGGGAAGCAGCTCGCACGTGGCCAGCATTCAGAGGAAAGACCTGCTGCAGGATACATCGAGTCCTTGCCTGCCCTGCCTGCCTGCAAGCCTTGCTGAAAGCCTTCCTGCCAGCCTGCCTCCAAGCCTCCTGGCCAGCCTCCCTGCCAGCCTTGCTCTCTGCCTGCCTGCCAGCCTTGCTGCCAGCCTGCCTTCCAGCCTCCCTGCCAGCCAGTCTGCCTGCCAGCCTTGGTGCCTGCCTGCCTGCCTGCCTGCCTGCCAGGCTTCCTGCCAGCCTTGGTGCCAGCCTTCCTGCCAGCCTTGGTGCCTGCCAGCCTCCCTGCCAGCCAGCAACCCCACAACCATGGGGAAGAAGCAAAAGTCTCAGCAACCTGCCGCCATCCCTGCCAAGAGGGACAGGGCTACCCTCCCACCCCCTGTCCCTGACTCTGCTTCTGCTGGAGCTTCTGCTGCTCGGGCTCGCTCTTCTGGTGCTGGAGCTTCTGCTGAAGCTGCTCCTGGCGGTGGTGCTTATTCTGCTGCGTACTCTGCTGAAGCTGCTCCTGGTCCTGCTGGTCCTGCTGGTCCTACTGGTCCTGCTGGTCCTGCTCGTGCTCCTGGACTTGCTCGTACTGCTCATACTGCTCGTGCTCCTGGTCTTGCTCGTACTGCTCATCCTGCTCGTGCTCCTGGTGCTGCTGGTGCTGGTGCTGCTGGTGCTGCTGGGGCTCCTGGTGCTTACTCTGCTGCTGCTGATCCTGGTCCTGCTGATCCTGCTGCTGCTGCTGCTGCTGCTGATGATGATGATGATGATGATCCTGCTGGTGATGATGATGATGATGATGATGATGATGATGATGATGATCCTGCTGGTGCTGCTGCTGCTGGGGGTGTGGAGGAACAGCAGCACCAGCAGGATCATCATCATCATCATCATCTGATGAGGGCCCATCTGGTCCTGCCAAAGGGAGGAAGAGGCGTATGCGGGGACGGGAGAGGAGGCAATACTTCATCGAGGAGGAACATGAGGATGAGGTGCTGGAGTGACCGAGAGAGAATGACTATCTGTGGCGGAAGGGACACCGGCTGTACAGGGACACCAAAAGGAAGCAGGCTGCTTGGAAAGAGAGAGCGGAGAGTATGGGTTACACTTTGGAGGTGCTCCTCGGCTGGTGGAAGCACATGCACACCTGGTACGGGAAGCTGCACCTGAAGAAATCTGGCCAGGCCACGGTTAAGCTGACGGACAGAGAGACCTATGTCATGGCCAGGTGCAGCTTCCTGGAGGGTGAGATCTGCCACCGAGGAACACCAGGAGCCCCTCTCACGACCCTCTCTCTCTGGCAGCCTGCTGAGACCCAGTCCTCTTCCGGCCGAGAGTCAGTCCCTGTCTCCAGGCAGGTTTCTGTGGAGTGTGCCACGGCGAAGAACCCGTGGACAGGTGTTGTAACCTTGGTGGAGTGCATGGAGGACTCCCTGGTGCGGTGGGAGAAAGGAGACATCGAGTCCACCACAGTCGTAGCCGCATCCACCAACCCCAGCTCCGCCTCCACAGAAAGGCAGAGAGCCAGACAGCAGGAGGGGTAGAGCCACACTGTCCTGCTGGAGAACAGGGACACCATCCGCACTAGTATAGATCTCCTCTCTCAGCTGGTCAGCACCAACTCCTCATCCTCCAACCGCAAGCCCTTCCTCACCTATGTCAACCAGACCCTCAAGAACATGGAGGAACCCCAGTACCAGGTGGTGAAGGACCGGATCACCGAGCTGCTTCACAACCCTCCAGATCCAGAGGAACCTGCTCCCACCCAGTCCAGGTCTGCTCCTCCACCCCAGGTGATGTCCCTCCCATTCCAAGGCTTCCCACAGCCCCTCACCTACCAGGGCTACGGCTACCAGGAGGTCCAGCAGCACAGTCAGCAGCCCTTCCTAGTCCAGGCACAGAGTCATCGGACGACACCGTTGCCACCGGTTCCACTGATGCCACCGATGCCACCCACGACAATGATGCAACCGACGACAGCAATGCCACCCACGCCAGTCCTCACCCAGCTGCAGACCAGACAGCCCCACTACACTACTCCTTCCTCCACCCCACAGCCAAGCCTGGCCTCAGTACATCTCTCATCAGTACTGGGGCTGACACCCCATGGCATGGAGGAAGGACCTCTCAGCATCGTGGGTCTGAGCCAGCTGTCTGAGAGCTTCCTCAACACATCCCAATGACGATACAGACCAGCACTCCAGCACCACCCACCTCCACAGCACCTGGAACCTTCACCCCTGAGACTGGGCACACCTCCGAGTGACCAATAAGAGTGCCAGAGACTGGGTAGCTGGCTACCTGTGGACTTTATTTGGACACTTGACTTGGGTCATTTTTGTTTTACAGCTTGTTGTTCAATAAAGTTTATCTTTGATTCACACACTTGCTTCATTTCTTTTTTTGTAATAAAGTCTTGGTGGAAACTTTTAGAATTGGTTTAAGCCTTTGCATGCTCGTGGGATGGGTTAAGATAGCAGTGGGGTGGGCAGGGATACCTTTGGGATGGGTTAAGATAGCTGTGGGATAGATAAACCTCCAGTGCAAGCATAGTGGGACTGTATGGTCCACCCTCCCAGGTGCCACACCTTTGGCCCTTTATTATCAATAACAATGTAAGCATTGATCCACACATTTGAACATAAACACAACTGTTTATTAAATGCCCTGTCCATTGTAGGCCCACCCAACATACATGGCCCAATCTCATCCATGTGATGAGACAGGCTGAAGGAAGCACCCATTAATCATCTATCATCCTGTCTTGCCACTCCACTGCTCCAGCTGGGAAGTTGCACCAGTGTTTCAGGAGGTTGCGCTGTTTCTTCCCTTCATGTGAGGCTCTGTTGGGGCCTTGCACATCCTCAGTGTCTATCAGGTTTCGCCCTTGCCTCCATTACCCAGGCTCCATGTCCCCATTGCTTTGCTGGAGGTCCACGAGCCTGTTCTGCAAGACTGGGTAGCGGGTGCGCATGAGATTGTGCAGAATGCAGCAAGCTTGCACAATCCTCCTCACGGTCTCTGTGCGATGCTGCATGGTGGTGAGAAGTACCTGGAACCTGTTGGCCAGGATGCCAAAGGCGTTCTCCACCACCTGCCTTGCCCTGGACAGCCTGTAGTTGAAGATCCTCTCATCACGGGTGAGGAGTCTGGAGGTGTAGGGCTTCATGAGGTAGGTTCTGAGGGAGAAGGCGTCATCACCAATGATGAAGTAGGGCACATTTTGTGTGTTGTTGGGCAGGGGGTCTGGATCTGGGAAGCCCATGATGAGGTTGCCTTCCAGCCCCTCCTTGAGGTCACTGGCGTTGTATACCTGTGCATCTGAACATGAGCCGCTGCCTGAAGCCTCGATGTACATGAACTTGTAGTCAGCATCGACCATGGCAAAGAGGACGATGCTGAAGAAGCCCTTGTAGTTGAAATAAGTGGACCCCAACTTGGGTGGTACTTTTCAGGTCACGTGCTTGCCATCGATGGCTCCAACGGTGTGTGGGAAGTTCCACCTCTGATACCACTGCTCTGCAACTTTCTTCCATCCTTCTTCAGTGGAGGGGCACTGGAGGAGCTCCTCCAGGTATTCTTTGATGATGGCCTGCACCACTTCTCTGACCACAATGCTGATGGTGTTGTGTGGCACCCTCCAGCCATACTGCATGCTCCTGTAGGTGGTCCCTGAGGCCACGTGGTGCAGAGTCAGTGCCACCTTGAGCCCAGGGTCCAGGCTGGGGCGGAATTTAGTGCTCTGCTTGGTCAACCTGGGTGTGAGCCGCTGCACGACTTCGTCAAACATGGCTGGAGGCATCCTCATGAAGTTCTGGAATGCCCGAGTGTCTTCGTTCCTGAGCTCCACCATCAGCTTGTTGTATAGTCCGTACTCTGCTCTTCTCCCGATCCATCTTCGTACCCAGACGCTTCTTGGCCGCCTCCTTTTCTTCCCATAGTAGAGTTCACAGAGCCTGTAGATGGCTTCGCACTTTTGCAGAAGGATGGTGGCTGCCAAAAGGACTGTTACGATCCACGGTGGACATGACTGGATGCTGTGGAAGAGCAAGAGTCAGATGAAGGCTGCAGAGGTCTGCACAGCTAGGCTGCTGGTCTGAAAGTGAGATGCAGGTGAGTTGCTCCCCCTTTTTATGGGCAGTATAGGTGTCCCTAGGCATCCTCTAGGCATCCTTAATATCCGAGATAGGTCCCCTCTGCGAACGTTTTTTCTGTTTTAAACACTTTGTTTCCGTGCTGCATCCACTAGGCATCTGTTCCGCGTCCATTCCGCTTCCTCTCTGCGTCCGAGCGGATGCAAGTTGCGCGGATGCGGAACGGATGCCTAGCGGATATAGCGGATGCATAACGGATGCATAACGGATGCGTAGCGGATGCGTAGCAGATGCAGAACGGATGAATTGGATACATCCTCTTTGCATCCGTTGGTGCAGTGTGACAGGGGCTTTACTAATTCTGAAAATAAATAAGTCTGTTTCACTGTGTTGCTTGTTGGAGTGGGACTAAGGAAATTGAGTGTGGGTAGACAGTGAAAATGTAGCAATCCATCCATACAATATTGAGGGAACTAACTGAAATACTGTATCTGTGAAGGGGCATTTTAATCAAATGTTAACGAAAATCATATTTTGCATCTGCTGTTTTATTTTTCTCTAGATTTCTGTGAAATTTCTTTTAGATGCTCTGTACTATTCTTCCCAACATACTTTTTGAAACAGAAAAGTAGGAATTGAAACATGCCAAAGAAGAAAATCTCTGTTGTTTTGGTATATAAAAATAAATTGAAAAGATACAGCATTATATTCTGTTACACTATGCAAAAATAAATTTTAAAAAAGTAAGAGATACATCTTGCATTCATACAGGTGGTCCTCAACTTCTCTCACCCTCCCAGAGTCTTCTGATTAGAGAGAAGGAGGTATATAAATTAAGCAATAAATAAATAGATTTAACTGCCTACGTCAGTGATGGCTGACCTTTTCAGCACCGAGTGCCCAAAGAGTACATGTGTGTGTGTGCATCCCCAAAATTCAATATATGCACATCCCCGTGCATGTGCCCTGCCCCCGTGCATGCCTCCCCAGCGTATGTACGCACATCCCCATGCATGCATGGCAGAGATCTGAAGACCAGCTGATAGGGGGGAGGTACACATGCATGCGCGGTGGAGCTGAGCTGGGATGATGCCTCACATACCCACAGAGAAAGCTCTGTGTGCCACTTCTGGCATGCATGCCATAGGTTTGCCATCAGGCCTATGTTCTTTTGCATTTATACCATAGCTTTGCCAACACATTTGGTAGATAGCTTTTCAAGATCTATATTTCTATGTCATGTTTGAAGAGAAGGAAGAATATTCTCTAGGATACAAACATTGTTCAATACTAATGATTTAACATTTAAATGAAATTTGCATATGGCATTAAATAGCCAGAGTACAGCAAAGTGTAAAATTTACTTTTGTGAAACACATGATAATTATTATATTTATTTCCCTATAATAAAATAGTTTGAATATTAAATGATGAAATTTTCTCCTTCTGCATAGCATTAGCTATTTGGAGCTACATATGTAGCTATGTAGCATATGTAGCTATAGCATATGTAGCTATTTGGAGCTACATATCTGGATGTTGCTAAACAGGACTGTTATTGTTATGCAGAGGTGCAGATATAGCAACCATCTACTTGCAGGATCTTTCCGTTACTTGCTCCATCTTTTGCCTAGCTAGGAAAAAAATCTGTCAGAAAGGAAAAAGATAAGATAGATTCCCAATGACATTTCAAAATAAGTTAACCAACCCTGAATGGGCTTCTGTCAAAGTTTGCTTTAGGAATACCATTGAATTGGGTTGTCTGGAAAGCAACAGAATAATGACTATCATCACCATAATAATGCCAATAAGAGAAGGGAGTAAGAAGGATAATAATAAGAATAAATAATAATGTACAGCCGTATTACATGGGTAAAATAGACATTAGAAAGCATTGTGAGAATTAGACGTTCAGCACACTGATGGCCTGAGGGAAATTTGTCTTTAATCTACTTATTTTGGTCTGCAATGCCCTGAAGTACTGTCTTGAAGAAAGGAGTTAAAACAGTTTATATCCAGATGTGAGGAGTCCAGAGTTTATAGTTGTAATTAAGATACCAGGCAAAAAAACTGGAGAAATGAGTTCTAGTCTTGCCTGAGGCAGAAAACTAGCTGGTGACTTTGGCCTAATCACTTTCTCTCAACCCTATCAAGAAGGCCATGACAAATCATTAAAAAAAAACCTTGTCAGAGAAAACTGCATGAACTTGTCCAGGCATTCTTTGAGAATCAGACACGATTGCCAAAGAAAAATTATTAGAACAGAGCATTTTGTTCACAAGTACTCTTATTTCTTATAAAACTAAACAAAATGCTATTAGTGTCATTATGTTAATGTTCATAATTAATCCATCCAAGTGCTATTGTATATGAGTTTTTGTTGACATTATTAGACAAAAACGAGCATGTATTAGTGGGCAGAATTTCATAGACTTTTGTAAGGAACACTGTTTACATGAAGTATCCATATTCTAAACTAAAGGCCTGGTCCCACTGGCCGACGGATGCAAAACGTATGCATAAAGGACACATCGGACGAGCAAAATTTTGGGGGTGGCTCCATCTGTTGTCATCCGCTCCAAAAAGTGGTGAAAATTTGCATAAACAGAATGGAAAAGAACGGAAAAGAACAGACGTAGGTAGTATGTAGCGGGGATGTTAAATGGATGTTCATAGGAAGCCTAGTGGATGAAAGTGGATGGAAGCAGATGACACATCTGAAGGGGTTCCGGGGGAGAATTTCGAAGTGGACGCATAGCGGAAGGGGCGGATGCAGAGTGGATGAAGTGGATGCATCAAGGACGCCTATAGGAAACAAAAGGGATGTTGCGTGGATGTATATCGGATGCAAAGCGCTCACTGCGCATGCGGGGAGTATGAATTGCGTCAGCTCCGTGGATATAAAAGGATGCAGCACGTACGCAGTCAGCATACAGGGGAAAGACGTGCTGCCACATACATCTAGCAGAAACACCATGGTTCATCAGTCAGGCAAGAAGAGGAAGCCCGTGCCTACTTGTTCAAGCCCTGGAAAGAAGGCCAGAACCAGCATCCCACCTCCTGGACTGACTCCAAAGCTGCTGCTGCTGCTGCTGTGGACCAGCCCCAAGGCCCTCAAAGCCCTGCTGCTGAAGGCCCTGTTGCTCAAGCCCCTGAAGGCCATGCTGTTCAAGCCCCTGAAGCTCCTGCTGCTCAAGCCCCTGAAGGCCCTGCTGCTCAAGCCCCTGAAGGCCCTGCTGCTCAAGCCCCTGAAGGCCCTGCTGCTCAAGCCCCTGCCAGAGGGAGGAAAAGGCAAGGGAAGGAGAAGGGAGAGAGGAAACAGTACACCATTTCCAAGGAGAATGAGGATGAAGTGCTGGAATGGCTGAGGGAGAACGAGTGCCTCTGGAGAAAGGGCCACAGACTGTATTGGGACACCAAGAAGAAGCAGGCAGCTTGGAGAGACAAGGCAGAGAGCCTGGGGTACACTGCAGAAGTACTCCTGGGATGGTGGAAGCACATGCACACCTGGTATGGCAAGCTACACCTCTAGAAATCAGGGCAGGCCGCTGTCAAGCGCACTGACCGGGAGATGTACATCATGGCCAAGTGCAGTTTTCTGGAGGGTGAGATCCGCCACCGAGGAGCAGCCCCTCTGAGACCCCTCTCCCTCAGACAGCCCACAGACAGCCAGTCCTCTTCCAGCCAGGAGCCAGATACCCTGTCCAGGCAGGTGTCTTCAGAGGGCCCCACGGCAGAGGGCCTCACGGCAGCTGCACTCCCCATGCTGGCAGACTTGGAGGATCCCATGGAGGATGACGCCGTGCTGTCACAAATGGAGGAAGAAGCAGCAGCCACCAGAGGCAAACCCACCCACCCCCATCCCCAGCTCCAGAGGATGCAGACAGAGAGGCAGACTGGAGGGCCAGGACCACAGTGTGCTGGTGGAGATCAGGGACACAATGAAGACCAGCACAGAACTTCTCTCTCCGCTGGTCCACTTGGACAGAGCATCCTCGGTCTGGAACACCTTCATCACCTACGTGAGCCAGACCCTGAGGGACCTGCCCAAGGCCCAGTACCAGGTGATGAAGCAGAGGATCCACAGCACTTCTGCACTACCCTCAAGGCCCAGCTGAAGCTGCTCCTACCCAGTCCAGGTCTACTCCTCCAACCCAGACGATGTCACAGCCCTTCCACGGCTTTCAACAGCCCCTCACCTACCAAGGCTACGACTACCAGGACTTCCCACAGCAGAAGCAGAACTTCCCAGTCCAGGCCCAGGTTCATCGGACACCACAGATGCCACTGCTCACCCAGCTGTAGACCGGACAGCCCCACTATACTCCTCCTTCCTCCACCCCACAGCCAAGCCCATCAACGGACAATCTGTCATCAGTATTGGGCCTGACATCCCAGGTCCTTGATGAAGGGCCTCTCAACCTCATGGGACTGAGTCAGCTCTCGGATAGCTTCCAGAACACACCGTCCCCTGTTGTATCCTCGGGGCCAAGCACCCCAATGGTGCCTCAGACCAGCACTCAAGCCACAGTCAGCTCCACAGTCCCTGCCTGCTTAACAGCTGAGACCATAGACATGACTCAGAGTGACTGAGAATAGTGTCAGAGACTGAGTTGTTTACTTGTTAAGTTTATCTTTGCTTAAGACGCTTTACTTGGTTCATTTTGCTTATTTAATAAAGTCATAAAGTTTACTTAAGAAAGTTAATAAAGGTTATCCTTGCTTAACACACTTAATACAGTTTACTTGGTTCATTTTGCTTATTTAATACAGTCATAAATTTTACCTAAGAAAGTTAATAAATGTTATCTTTGCTTAAGACACTTGGTTTATTTTTTTTACTTAATAAAGTGTTGGTGAAAACTTTGAAAAAATGGTTAAGCCTTTGCATGCTTGTGAGATAGATAAGGATAGTTGTGGGATAGATAAACCTCCAGTGCAAGCATAGTGGGACTCTATGGTCCACCATCCCAGCGATTCAGATGATTTTCTCCCCCTTTTTATAGAAAATATTGGTTGTCCACTATGGGGCCTTCTACATACTCTAGACGTACTGCAGACATCCTAAATATACAAGATACATCCCAGATACAAACGTTTTGTCTGATTTTAATACTTTATATATGAGATGCATATGCTTACATCCTTTCTATTTCCATGCTACTAACACCGTGTAGAAGTTCCATGTACCTTTTTTTTCCCTCCTCTTTCCGTTTTCAGTTGCAGCAGATGTGAGTTGAGGGGATGGCCAGAGGATGCAGAGAGGATACAGCAGACATTTAATGGATGATAATGGACATAGAACGTTTGTTGCCCGTATATGTCACGGATGTACATCGTACGCGGCGGAAAGTTAATCCTTTCACAAAGTTTTGTGTAGCTCAAAACTTCTTGCGTGGATCAAATCTCAGTGGACGGATGCTCAACGGATATTGCGTATGAAACACGTATGCAATGAGTACACAACGGATGCATAACGTTTTCCAACGGATGGCAAGCTTTTTTTAATGTTTTACATCCTCTTTGCATCCGTAAGTGCAGTGGGACCGGACCTTAAGGTGGTATCTTCAGAAGATTCACTCCACCACAGTCCAAGCACATACCATAGCTTCAAATTCTCTAAATATTCCAAATACAGCACATGATCTTAGATCAAAGGCTCATAAGATTAGATTAAAAGATTTCTGATGGTGATGTTACAGCAGAGTGGGGAAATGGAGCTCCATTATTCCCATCTGATTTTGCCTGTTTGTGACCCTCGGTGGGTATGGTTAACCCTGGATGGGTTAACGAAGATAGAGGGGAAGCCCCAAAGTCTGTGTGAAGAAAAGGCAATCTCCCGCCAGAACAAGGGGAGCCCCTTGGAGCCAACAGGAGAGAAGATGGACATTATGGCCCACTCAAAGCTGTGACATATAGTTGAGAGACAGGAAGACCAAATTGAAGAACAACGTGGATGTACTGGTGGAAATTTTCTAATCTGCTGCAAGCAAATCTACCCCGAGATAACAACCGAAAAGAGAGGAAGTGGAACTCAAAAGGCTAGAGCAGGATTTCTGCCCATGAGACTAGCAGCGACTAAGCTGTCAAAGCCATCGAAAGATCTGGAAAGAATAACAGAAGGACTTTAAAGAAATAGAGATTGAGCAGGAAAGCCTAGATTAAATATTTGTTAAGGATACTAAAAAAAAAAAAGTAAGGCCAAGATTATCGGGAATATGTCTTTTTTATAACTGTGATGGGACTGATTTTGGACTTAGAATGCTTAAAGGGGGGAGGAGTAAGAATGCTATCTACTGACCAAAAGAGTGCATATGAAAGGGAAGTGACTGATGTAATATCCACAAAGTTTGCATAAAGGTTCCTGTGATTTCTAGAGAGAACATTAACTTACTTGAAAGTGGAAGAGTGACAAAAAGGAAAAGAAAGATATTTGATAAACCTTGGAACTGTACACTAATTTGGTACTGTCTTGGATCTGAGGGAAATTGGGACTATGGTGGATTATAAATTTTGATCTTCAAAAAAATCTCCCAAAAGGCTACGACAAGAACAGTGTGGACTTATTTAATGTGGATTATAAATTTGACTGTCTAAGGAAAAAGAAACAGGACATTGGTACTTACCTGATACGCCTGTTCTCTGTGAGCTGTGAAGAGCATCCAGTGATGGGAAGGTGCTTCAGTCCCTTCTAGGAAGGCTGGGCTTAAACCTGAGGACAATCCTCCTCCTCCACAAGACTCCTCCTTAGCGTCCCCAGTTTTGTGAAGCCAAGGTATTAATACCCTATATGCTTCAGCTTATGTAATAACCCTGGCCAGAACAGACCCCCTGCCAGACAGAATAAAAGGGAGGGGCTGGATGCTCTTCACAGCTCACAGAGAACAGACATATCAGGTAAGTACCAACTCCCTTTCTCCCATGAGCTGTTCAGACCATCCAGTGATGGGACATATCAAAGCTTGGCACTGTCCTTAGGGAGGGATTCCGTCTGGGTTGCAGACCTAACTGTCTCTGAATAACTTGCTGCAAAACTCACCTACCAAATGAAGCCACAGCAGAAGCAAATACGTCAATTTTATAATTTCTAATAAATGAAGATGGAAAAGCCCAGGTTGCAGCTCGGCAAATCTCCTCTATTGGAGCTTGGGTCGCCCATGCTGCTGTGGTGGCTGCACTCCTGGTGGAGTGAGCGGTAATGCCTTGGGGCACTGGAATCGAGTAAGAGTCATACGACTTAGTGATGGTGGCCCTTAGCCATCTACTTATGGTAGAGGGTGAAACCTTGTGCCCCAGGGTGTTTGGCTGAAAGGACATGAAGAGGGCTTCTGTTTTTCTGGAGGGCGCCATACACTCTATGTAGATGCGTAAGGCTCTTCCTATGTCCAAGTGGTGCCATTGGTGTTTGAGCCTGTGTGATGGACGTGAGCAAAAATTTGGGAGCACAAGCTCTTGAGCTCTATGGAATGCTGAATTAACTTTTGGAATGAAGGAGGGATCTGGTCTGAGAACCACTCTATCCAAATGGAAAATACAGAGATCTTTGTGCACCGAAAAATGCAGCTAGTTTGGAGATTCTTCGGGCAGATGTAATTGCTATCAGGAAAACTACTTTGTAGGTTAGACATCGAAGCTAACCTGTAGGTCCTTAGTGGCTCGAAGGGACCTGTAGGTCCTTAGTGGCTTGAAGGGACCTGTAGTAAGGGACAATAGTACCTTATTTAAGTCCCAAGTTGGATATTGGTGCACTACAAGGGGGCCCAAGTTCTTGGCACCGCGTAGAAAACTGCAAATGCGAGGGTGATGAGATATGGAGGTAAGATCATCCCAAGATACAACTTAAGGCAGGGCCGCCACCTGTCTCCACAGAGTATTGGGTGATAACCCTTTGTTTAGGCCCTCCTGTAAAAATTCTAAAAACTGCACTATTGATGGGGAAGTGGGGTCGATCTGACTCTTCTGACATCAACAGCAGAAGCTAGACCAAGTGGCCTCATAGATTCAATTCGTCAAAGGACGTTGAGGCGACTGAATAGGGTGAATAACTTGAATAGAAAGGTGTTCATCTCTCAGATGTCACCATTCAACTTCCATACAGCTAGGTTTAGCCATTGGGGGTCCAGGTGTAGCACTGGGCCTTGAGACAGTGATATGACCGATGATGGGATCCTCCATGGTGGTACCGTCGAGAGGTCCTTCTGGTCCGCGAACCATGCTCGCTTTGGCCAATAAGGAGCCACTTAATAGCAGGTCCACTTTTTCTTCCAGCAATCAATTTGGGGATGAATCAATTTAGGGATCATGGGGAGGGGAGGAAAGGCATATAGCAGTCTGGTGGGCCAGTGACATCTGAGGGCGTTCACATCCTCTGCTCCCCGCGATGGGTAACGTGAAATGAATTGGGGAAGCTGTGCATTGAGTGGGGAGGCAAACAGGTTGACTACTGGTTGGTCCAACCTCCGAGTAGCCTCCAGAAAGAACTTGGGGTCCAGATGCCACTCTGATTGGTCCAACGTGGCTCTGTTGAGCCAATCCGCTTGTACATTTGCTACTCCAGATATGTGCTCCACCTTTAGAGAGAGAAGATGGATTTCGGCCCTTGGGAATAGCCTTTCTGCTTCCCTCATTAGTAAATTGGAATGAGTGCCCTCTTGTTTGTTGATATGGACCTTTGTAGTTACGTTGTCTGTTAAGGCAAGCACATGTTTGCAATGGAGGAATTGTCGAAGTTCCAAGTACACTGCTCTCAGTTCTAGCCAGTTGATATTGTGTGCCTTCTCTGAATCCATCCAAAGACCTTGTGCTGTATGTGATTGGAAGTGGGGGGCCCAACCCACTAGACTGGCATCTGTTGTAACAAGCGACATGTGTGGATCCTTGAAAGGGCATCCCTTGTTGATTTCAGGTCTTGTCCATCATTGTAGAGACCTGAGAACGGTTGATGGAACTTTTACGCAAGTCCTGGCGTCGTCTCTCCCAGCGCATTGGTATTGCAACAGGAACCATTGTAGGGTTCTTGCATGGAACCAGGCCCAAGGGATAATAGAAAAACAAGAAATCATTTTTCTGAGCAATTTAGAAAGGAAACACAGTTATACTTTCCTAAGAGTTCTGATCTGTTGATCCAAATCTCTAATTCTTTCTTGTATGTCAGGGGAGAAGAAAACTTTGCCTTCCAGGGTGTCAATGATTGTGCCAAGGTGAATGAGGCTAGTAGAGGGTGTTAAATGACTTTTTGACCAATTGATTGAGAACCCATGTTGTTGTAGGGTTACAAGTGTAATTTGAGTGTTTGAATTTGCTTGATTAATGGAAGATGCCAAAATAAGAATGTCATCCAAATAGCATTGAAGTTGGATTGAGTCTGCAGTCTGGTGGGCCAGTAACATCTGAGGGCGTTCACATCCTCTGCTCCCCGCGATGGGTAACGTGAAATGAATTGGGGAAGCTGTGCATTGAGTGGGGAGGCAAACAGGTTGACTACTGGTTGGTCCAACCTCCGAGTAGCCTCCAGAAAGAACTTGGGGTCCAGATGCCACTCTGATTGGTCCAACGTGGCTCTGTTGAGCCAATCCAAGGCAGCCAAGACTTTTGTAAAAGTTCTGAGAGTTGAAGCTAGGCCAAATGGGAGAGCAATATATTCGTAATGGACACTGTTGTAACGGAAATGAAGGAATTTGAAATGTGAGGGCCTAACTGGGATATGTAAGTAAGCTTCTGAGAGGTCTATGGAGGTAAGGACATCGTTTTTTCTGATGCTGAATAGGATGGATTGGAGAGTGGTCATTTTAAATTTTCAGTAAACTAAATATTGGTTTAGACGTTTTAAGTCCAGGTTGCCCTCCATCCCCCTGAACTTTTAGGGACCATAAAGATATGCAAATAAAAACCAAGACCTTTTTGATTAGAAGGGATGGGTTGTATGGCCGGATTTCTAGTAGATGTGCTCTGGCTGTGTCCATGAGAAACTTTTTTTCTGCGTCCCTGGAAATTGGGCTTCATAAAAAAATCCAGGGGGGGGGGAGCTGAACTCCAGTGCCAAACCAAATCATACTGTGTTCCTGACCCATGCGTCAGTGGTACAGAAGTCCCATTGCTTGGCAAACCTTTTTAGGTGACTGCCAATGGGAATCTCGTTGTGGTTGTTACTTGGACCTGTGGAAGGGCCTAGATCCTGTTCCTTGAAATTGTCTCCTAGGATGGAGTCCCCTTCTATATCTGTCCCCAGGTTCAATTCTATCTGTCTGTTGTCTGAATCCAGGCTGTCTTTGAAATCTTGGATAGTAGGGTTGGTAGAAGAGGTGAAAGGAATCCTTACAAAAGAGCTGGACTCTGACAAAAAAGAGAGGGAAGAATTTTCTTTTGGGTTCTGGTTTCAATTAGTAGGGGTTCAAGTGCACTGCCAAATAGTTTGTTCTGCAAGATGGGAGCTGAGGCAAGTCACCAGTTGTGCTTGACATCTACCTGCCAAAGCCTGAGTCAAAGTAAGCTTCTAGCCGCAATTTGGTAAACAATGGCCCTAGAGGAAAATTTAACTATATTGAAGGTAGCATCTGCTGAAAAATCTGCAGCAGCGATTAATTTAGCCACATCTTGATGTACCGTAATGTTTGAGGCTGGAATGGTATTCCTTAGGTGGTGGAGCCATCTGAGAGATAATCTGGTGAAAAAGGAGGCAGTTGTGGCTGCTCTGATGGCCTATGCATCTGAGACGTGTGCCCTGCGGAGGGCTAGTTCCGCCCTCTTTTCCTCAGGCTTGAGAACCTCTTCAACTTCACTTGGGATGGCTGAGGAAGTTGCAAGTGCAGTGATAGGGTCATCCACTTCTGGAGTGTTTATAAATTTAGAGAACTCAAGTGCCAAATTATAGTATTTTTTATCATGTCCTGTGGGAGCGGGATATAAGGCTGCTGCAGCCCATTGTTTTTGTATGAAATTGGAATACATGTGTGGCACAGGAATTGCCTCAATGACTGGTTGAAAGAATATGAGATCCTCTGCTTCCCCTGGAGTATTTGGTGGGGGAGGGGTTACCCATATTATCCAGCCATGTATTGTTCTTGGCTTTAAACAGCAGGGATTTAAATAATTGTGGGTGGAATAATCCTGTAAATACAGGGAAGTCAGGTGAGAGGCCTTCATCGTCAGACATCCCCCTTTCTAGCATTCTAGCAGATGCACATCTAACAATACCTAGTCAATGGTGTGTACCGACCCGTCCTCCATTTGATCCATTGGATCCTCTTGATCTCCCATATCCTGTGTGTACTGAGGGTCTCTGACAGTGGGCAACGATAGTTCTGTGGGGGGGTACCTGATGAAGATGTGGATCTGTGATGCCAAGAGATTGTTCAGAAAGAGATCTTCAAACCGAAGCTGAGGATGTTCGTCCTGCCTGAATAGCCTGTTGGACACCTGCTGCTATGCCCTTCTGGAGAGCTAGCTCCATCCACACCCTCATGTTGGCATGGATTTCCTCTGGAAGTTCCTCCTCTTGTCTGAGGCCAGCTGCAGTTGGCATAAACATTGCCTCTGGGGCCCTCCTTGGTGAGAGAATGTTAGAAAGAGCCTCCTGGGGAGGTTGTATCGATATGCTGCTCCTTCTGGATAAATCCAGAGGGGCAGTTGGAGGGTTCTGGGTCTGTGAGGTAGAGGGTATGATGATGAGAGCTGAAGAGGTGGGCTGTGCAGCTGCTCGTGTATGTTTTTCCACCTGCCTTTCTAATGCCTGATGGCGTTTGCATGCATCTTTCTCTGCTGCCTTAGAGGTCTTTTGGGGCTCTGTGGACTTATCTCTGTTTTAGCAGTTAGTCTAGATCTGGAGTTGTAGCTGCTGGCCATGGTAATGCCTTTGATAGCAATGGAAAGAGGCTATGGAATTAGGTGGCTGGAACACCTAGGAGCCTGCTTCCTTAAGGGGCAGGGGATCCTGGAATAAATAGTTCCCCGATGCCTTTAATAAATGTTGTCTCCTTATTCTGTTTTGTTTTATTATCTATTTATCTATCTATATTTTAATAGCCTAAAGATTTGCAGAATTTAAGTCAATCAAGTCAATTTTTGAATAAAGTACTTCTAATATCAAATATGGAGACTAGAACATCCCCCTCCAGACCTGGCACCTATATGAGGGCACAGAGGTCTGTAACTGATAATTAGATCAGTTTAGCTGCACTTTAGCTGCCTGTGGAATCCAGAAGTTCAAGTTCTCTATCATCCGTGGACTGGTGGCAGGGACTCCCCCTTCCCAGGTCCCCAAAAAGGACAACCTTGTTGGATAACTTTCCTCACAGACAGTAACAATTACTCAGCAAATTTAACCATGTGGCCTTTAAAATGCTGGCTTCCTCGTGGCAGAATGAAAATGAAAGCAGCTATCACCGTCCAGCCTGCTGAAAGCAAAACCGCTCAGCAGGAAGGTGCAGGGGCTAATTCCTTGCCCTGAGGTGTTCCACGGGGAAAGCCTCATAATAAAAAGGGGGAAAGGCTGCACTTTAAAATGGAAGCTTCAAACCTTGGAGAGAGTGTTTACTCAGCTGGCTGGAAGATCGGAGAGATGAGCCTCCTTGTTTAGAAGTTTAAGGCAGCATGTCTCTGAAAGGAGAGGCTTTTAGCCTCAGGGCAGATTGGAAAGATAAGCCTCCCCGTTTATGAGGCTTTACCCTCGGGAGGCTGGAATGTAAAAACAAAACAAAAAAACAAGCAAAATGACTTTTGGAGGTTCCTGGGGGGGTGATTGGTGACAGAAACTATGGTATTAGCTGACCTGAGAAATAAATCAACTTAATTGTCAGTGTTCTGTTCCGACCAGGAAAACAATAACACAACCTGTCTGAAGAAAGGCTGAGCTAAAACTGGGGACACTAAGGAGGAGTCTCGTGGAGGAGGAGGATTGTCCTCAAGTTTAAGCCCAGCCTTCCTAGAAAGGACTGAAGCACCTTCCCATCACTGGATGCTCTGAACAGCTCATGGGAGAAGGAGGGAGCACTAACCATTAAGACGTAGGAGGAACTAATTATTATTTAAGAATGCTTAACATTTATCAATTATTTAACTATTAATTGTTAACAAATTATTATTATTAACTTGGAAACTGATAAGACCTATATATATATTTTGTTGGAATTGTAGGTTCATCCTTATTGATATTTTCATTAATATAACATTAGAGAGCAGAAAGTGGCATAACAAGGGGTGGGCAAAAGAATCATTGCAGTGTAAAAATAATTATTGTGTCTGTAAATTTGGAGAAACACTTTCAGGCTATTGGAGATGACAAGTATACTGTCTATATCAAAGATAGGAAAGAAAGCCACATCTACATCTATGCCCTCATCATTACCATCGAATCAATGTTCGATGGAAAGCATGTTAGCCTTGGAGAAGTCAAGCTCAATGCAGAAAATGCAAGCAATTCTATTTTCGATTCAGAAAGTGATGACCAAAAACCAGGAAATTATTTCCAAAAATCATGAGATTAAAAGTGAAATGGGGGAGATGAAGGGGGAGATACATAAAATGGACTAGAAGATTGTGACTATCCAACAGACAATAACAAAAAATAAGCATAGAATACAAAGAATAGAAAGAAAGACTGAACAAACAGAAAATGGTGGGAGAAATGGATTATAAACTAATCCAGGCTAAGAGAGAACTAGTGGAGACAATAATCTTCCTCAAAATGGAAAAGACATTGTTTTATCTGAGGTTCCAGAACATTGTGGAAGAAAAAGAGGAAGCTTGTTTGAGGTGGTGACAGTCTTCGATAGAGCAGGAAGAAAGAAAGAAGGTGGAAAGCAAGCTGGACAAACCAGAAGGGCAAGAACAAAAATGCAGAGAAAGATAAGAACAACTAGAATGGTAAGACCTATGTATAAGTGAAAAGATGGAAGAGAAAGTTAAGGTGTATCTGTTAACATAAATGGATTGAATTCCCCCATAAAAATAAAACAAATCTTTACCAAACTACAAAAATTAAAATTGGATATAATTTGTCTCCAAGAAGTGCATATTAAAAAACAATACAGTAATTTATTGGAACACCCTAAAGTGGAGAAATTGTACTCAACATTAGCACATCAAAAGAAAAGAGGGGTAGTATTATATATTAAGGAATCATTAAAAACTAAACAAATGTATGCAGATGAAGAAAGAGAATATTAATAATGGAAGTATTAATAAACCAGAAACAATTTCTATTCATTGCAATATATGCCTGAACAAGCAACAGGAAGAGTTTGACAAAAGACTTCATAAAAAGATAAAAGTAATGGATTATGAAAATATATGCATCATAGGGGACTTCAATGCAATTGTAAACTTTAAAAAAGATTACAGAAGCAACAAAAGAAATTTAAAAAAATCAAGAACTCTCCCAAAAATATTTTTGACAGGATACAAGAAATGGACCTGCAAGACATCTGGAGAGAGCTTAACCAAAAGAAGAATCAATATACTTTCTACTTGAATAGGCATCAATCGTGGTTGAGAATAGACATGTGGATGACTCCAGGAATGAGGACAGAGGTCTAAAAGGTAGAAATAGTAACAAACGCATGGGCAGACCACAATCCTATAAAAATTACATGGATAAAAGAAGAAACTGAGATGGATAATGAATCAAACTATTCTAAAAGATAAATAGGTCACACAAATCATGGAAAAAGAAATGAACTTTTTCTTTAAAGAAAATAAAAAAGAAACATCACTACAAAACATCTGGGACATGGCAAAAACATATATGTGAGGATTAGCGATAACATGCATAGCAAGAAGAAATAAGAAAAAGAAGAGCAAAACAAGTTACAAGAAGAGCTTAGAGAGAGAACTGCAAAAGGACCCACAAAAAAAGACAAAAGAAAAAAGTGATTTAATAAAACATAAACTGAACCTAACGCAAGAGGATATGGTGCAAAAAATTAAAATGATGAAACAAAACTTTTTTGAACATGCAAATTAGCCAGGGAGATTGTTAGCATATAAATTGAAAAAGGAAAAAGAGAAGAAAATGATACACCAATTATTAGATGAAAAGGGAATCCTTCAGCATCAGAATGAAGACAAAAAGAAAATCGCTCAGGAATTCTTTAGGAAACTACAGTTGAGAACAAAGATCAAAATATAGAACTATACAATATTTGGAAAAAGCTGCATTATCTAAAGTTCCACTGTACTCTCTACAGTGAGAGTAATGTTGAATGAAAGGATAGTGACAATAGAAATAATGGAAGCAATTAAAAGGCAAAAAAAACTCCAATAAAATGGCTGGAGCAAACGGACTTTCTGCAGAACTCTATAAAATTTTACAAGATATACGAGGACTAATATTGTTGGAGGTTTACAACAAAGCACTATTAAAGGTCAAACTTCCCAAAACCTGGATAGAAGCATACATTACACTACTCTCAAAGGAAGACTCAGACTCTCAATAAATAAAAATTATAGGCCAATATCATTACTAAGCATAGATTATAAAATGTTTTCCTCTATAATCTCTGAAAGACTGAAAAGCTTTTTAAATGAATTCATCTACTCTGCCCAGAATGACTTCTTATCCAAAAGACAACTGATAAAAAACATAAAGCCCCTGTCACACTGCACCAACAGATGGAAAGAGGATGTAAAACGGAGAGAAACACTTGCCATCCGTTGATTAACGCGATGCATCCGTTCTGTACTCACTGCATACGTTTTGCTTCCTCTCTATCCGTCCAGCATCCATTTATTGACGTTTCATCCGCTCAGAAAGTTTTGAGCTGCTCAAAACTTTTGAGCGGAAAATGTATCCAATTTGTCCGTTCTGCATCCGCTAGGCATCCACTAGGCATCCGTTCTGCATTCCGTTATGCATCCGCTAGATCCGCTAGGCATGCGCTGCACATCTGCGCAACTCCATCCTCTCCAGCGGTAAACGGACGCAGGGAGGAAGTGGAACGGACGCGGAATGGATGCAGAACGGATGCCTAGTGGATGCAGAACGGAAACAAAGCATGTAAAACGGAAAAAACATTCGCAGAGGGGACCTATCTCGGATATGAAGGATGTCTAGAGGATGCCTAGAGGAAAAAGGACACCTAGGGGAAAACCTATACTGCCTATAAAAAGGGGGAGCAACTCATCTGGATCTCACTTTCAGAACAGCAGCCCTGCGGTGCGGACCTCTGCAGCCTTCCTTTGCCTCTTGCTCTTCCACAGCATCCAGTCATGTCCACCGTGGATCGTAACAAAGTCCTTTTGGCAGCCACCATCCTTCTGCAACAGTGTGAAGCCATCTACAGGCTCTGTGAACTCTACTACGGGAAGAAAAAGAGGCGGCCAAGAAGCGTCTGGGTACGAAGATGGTTTGTCAGAAGAGCAGAGGACGACTGTACAACAAGCTGATGGTGGAGCTCAGGAACGAAGGCACTCATACATTCCAGAACTTCATGAGAATGCCTCCAGCCATGTTTGACGAAGTTGTGCAGTGGCTGACACCCAGGTTGACCAAGGCAAACACCAACTTCCGGCCCAGCCTGGAACCTGGGATCAAGGTGGCACTCACTCTGCGCCACCTGGCCTCAGAGACAACCTACAGGAGCATGCAGTATGGCTGGAGGGTGCCACACAACACCTTCAGCATTGTGGTCAGAGAAGTGGTGCAGGCCATCGTCGAAGAATACCTGCAGGAGCTCCTCCAGTGCCCCTCCACTGATGAAGGATGGAAGAAAGTTGCAGAGCAGTGGTATCAGAGGTGGAACTTCCCACACACCGTTGGAGCCATAGATGGCAAGCACGTGGCCTGCAAAGCACCACCCAAGTCGGGCTCCACTTGAACTACAAGGGCTTCTTCAGCATTGTCCTCTTTGCCATGGTCGATGCTGACAACAAGTTCATGTACATCAATGCTTCAGGCAGCGGCTCATGTTCAGATGCCCAGGTATACAATGCCAGTGACCTCAAGGAGGGGCTGGAAGGCAACCTCATCATGGGCTTTCCAGATCCAGACCCAATGCCCAATGACACGCAAGATGTGCCCGACTTCATCATGGGGGATGACGCCTTCTCCCTCAGAACCTACCTCATGAAGCCCTACACTTCCAGATGCCTCACCCGTGAAGAGAGGATCTTCAACTACAGGCTGTCCAGGGCAAGGCAGATGGTGGAGAACGCCTTTGGCATTCTGGCCAACAGGTTCCAGGTACTTCTCACCACCATGTAGCATCGCCCAGAGACCGTGAGGAGCATTGTGGAAGCTTGCTGCATCCTGCACAATCTCATGCGCACCCGCTACCCAGTGTTGCAGAACAGGGTCATGGACCTCCAACAAGGCAATGGGGACATGGAGCCTGGTGAATGGAGGCAAGGGTGAAACCTGATAGACACTGTGGATGTGCAAGGCCCCAACAGAGCTTCATGTGAAGGGAAGAAGCAGCGCAACCTCCTGAAACACTGGTGCAACTCCCCAGCTGGAGCAGTGGAGTGGCAAGACAGGATGGTAGATTCTTAATGGATGCTTCCTTCAGCCTGTCTCATCACACTGATGAGATTGTGCCATGTATGTTGAGTGGCCCTACAATGAACAGGGCATTTAATAAAGAGTTGTGTTTATGTTGAAATGTGTGGATCAATGATTACATTGTTATTGATAATAAAGGGCCATAGGTGTGGCACCTGGGAGGGTGGACCATACAGTCCCACTATGCTTGCACTGGAGGTTTATCTATCACAGAGCTATTATCCATCCCACAGGTATCCCTGCTCATCCCACTGCTATCTTAACCCATCCCACAGCTATTACCCATCCCATAGGTTTCCCTGCCCATCCCACTGCTATCCTAACCCATCCAACAGCTATTTTAACCCATCCCACAGCTATTACCCATCCAACAGGTATCCCTGCCCATCCCACAGGTATCCCTGCCCATCCCATAGCTATTACCACAGGTATCCCTGCCCATCCCATAGCTATTACCCATACCACAGGTATCCCTGTCCATCCCACTGCTATCCTTAGCCATCCCACAAGCATGCAAAGGCTTAAACCATTTCTAAAAGTTTCCACCAAGACTTTATTTATTAAAATAAATGAAGCAAGTGTGTGAAGCAAAGATAATCTTTATTAATAACAAACTGTAAAAGAAAATGACCCAAGTGTCCCAAGCAAAGATCAAGTCAACAGGTAGCAACCCAGTCTCTGGCACTCTTCTCAGTCACTCTGAGGCATGCCCATAGTCTCAGGGGTGAAGGGTCCAGGTGCTGTGGAGGTGGCTGCTGCTGGAGTGCTGGTCTGAGACGCCATTGGGGTGCTTGGCCCTGAGAAAACAACAGGGGATGGTGTGTGGAGGAAGCTCTCAGAGAGCTGGCTCAGTCCTGTGATGTTGAGAGCCCCTTCCTCCATGACATGGGGTGTCAGTCCCAAGACCGATGACAGATGTTCTGAGGCCGGGCTTGGCTGTAGGGTGGAGGAAGGATGAGTATAGTGGGGCTGTCTGGTCTGCAGGTGAGCGAGGTGAGGCATGGGTGGCATCTGTGGCGTGGGTGGCATCTGTGGCATGGATGGCATCTGTGGTGTCGGTGGCATCGGTGGCACCGGTGGCGTACGATAAACCTGTGCCTGGACTGGGAAGTGCTGCCTGTGCTGCTGGAGCTCCTGTTAGCTGTAGCCTTGGTAGGTGAGGGCCTGTGGAAAGCCTTGGAAGGGCAGTGACATCATCTGGGGTGGAGGAGCAGACCTGGACTGGGTAGGAGCAGGTTCAGCTGGGTCTGGAGGGTTGTGCAGAAGACCGGTGATCCTCTCCTTGATCACCTGGTACTGTGATTTGGACATGTCCAGGAGGGTCTGGTTGACGTAGGTGAGGAAGGGCTTTCTGTTAGAGGATGGTATGTCGGTGTGTACCAGCTGAGAGAGATCTACACTGCTTTTGATGGTGTCCCTGATCTCCAGCAGGACAGTGTGGCTCTGCTCCTCCGATCTGGCTCTCTGCCTGCTTTCTGTGGAGGTGGATCTGGGGGTGGATGTGGGTTGGTCTCTGGTGGCAGTGCCTGGGGAATGGAGGCAAGGGCGAAACCTGATAGACACTGAGGATGTGCAAGGCACCAACAGAGCCTCACGTGAAGGGAAGAAGCAGCGCAACCTCCTGAAAACACTGGTACAACTCCCCAGCTGGAGCAGTGGAGTGGCAAGACAGGATGATAGATGGTTAATGGGTGCTTCCTTCAGCCTGTCTCATCACATGGATGAGATTGGGCCATGTATGTTGGGTGGGCCTACAATGAACAGGGCATTTAATAAAGAGTTGTGTTTATGTTGACATGTGTGGATGATTGATTACATTGTTACTGATAATAAAGGGCCATAGGTGTGGCACCTGGGAGAGTGGACCATACAGTCCCACTATGCTTGTCCTGGAGGTTTATCTATCCCACAGCTATTATCCATCCCAAATGTATCCCTGCCCATTCCACTGCTATATCAACCCATCCCACTGCTATCTTAACCCATCCCACAAGCATGCAAAGGCTTAAACCATTTCTAAAAGTTTCCAGCAAGACTTTATACAAAAAAAGAAATGAAGCAAGTGTGTGAATCAAAAATAGACTTTACTAACAACAAGCTATAAAACAAAAATGAGTCTCTGGCACTCCTCTTGGTCGCTCAGTCTCAGGGGTGAAGGGTCCAGGTGCTGTGGAGGTGGCTGGTGCTGGAGTGCTTGTCATCAGCTTCTCCAGAAGCAGAAGCAGCAGAAGCCCCAGCCCCAGAAGAGCGAGCCCGTGCTGCAGAAGCCCCAGCAGAACCAGAGTGAGGGCCAGGGGGCGGGATGGTAGCCCTGTCCCTCTTGCAAGGGCTGGCAGCAGATGGCTGAGGCTTGCTGTGCTTCCGCATGGTTGTGGGGTTGCTGGCTGGCAGGGAGGCTGGCAGGAACCAAGGCTGGCAGGAAGGCTGGCAGGCAGGCAGGCACCAAGGCTGGCAGGAAGGCTGGCACCAAGGCTTGCAGGAAGGCAGGCACCAAGGCTTGCAGGAAGGCAGGCACCAAGCCTGGCAGGCAGACATGAACCAAGGCTGGCAGGAAGGCAGGCAGCAAGGCTGGCTGGCAGCAAGGCTGGCAGGCAGGCAGGCAGCAAGGCTTGCAGGGAGGCAGACAGCAAGGCTGGCAGGGAGGCTGGCAGCAAGGCTGGCAGGCAGGCAGACAGCAAGGCTGGCAGCAAGGCTGGCAGCAAGGCATGCAAGCAGTTCAGGCAAGGCTGTCAATCCATCCGGCAGCCGGTCTTTCCTCTGAATGGTGACCTGCTTCCGAGCTGCTTCCCTTATATCCGTGGGGCTTACGCAATGCATCCTCCCCGCATGCACAATTAACACTAGGCATCCGTTCAGCTTCTGCTGTGTATCCGCTGTGCATCCGCTTCATCCACTCGGCGTCCGCTGTGCATCCGCTGTATCCGTTCCGCATCCGCTTTGCTGAGGTCCCCCGGAAGCCTAGTGGATGTGCCATCCGCTCCCATTCACTTCTATCCCCTGGGCTTCCATTCTGCATCCACTTTCCATCCACCCTGCATCCTCCCTGCATCCGTTCCTTTCCGTGTTATCCGCTCCGGTTATGCAAATTTTCGCCCCTTCTGATAGCGGATAAAAACGGATGGAATATTTTTCTCGTCCATTGTGTCCTTTTTACTAACGTTTTGCATCCGTTGGGCAGTGTGACAGGGCCTTAAGGATCATTATGAATGTATTGAAATATGAAATCCACCCCAAAAAACAATTAGCATTAATTTTCCCAGATGCACAAAACACCTTTAATAATATGGATTGGCACTTCAATTGAAAAATATGAATTTCAGTGAAAATTTTGTGAAGATGATTCAAGCAATCTGTTCTAACCAAACAGAGAAAGTGATAATAAATGGAGAAATAACAGAAAATTTTAATATAAATAAAGGTACAAGACAAGGGTGCTCACTATCCCCCCTTCTATTTATGTTATCTCTAAAAGTTTTACTTAGATTGAACCAGACAAGACCCAGAAATAAAAGGTTTTAAAATTAAAAAAGAACAATACAAAGTACAAGCATTTGCAGATGACCTAATTTTCATCTTGGAAGAACCTTTAGAAATAAGAGCCAAATTAATAAAAAAAATTAGAAGAGTTTGATGCAGTGGCAGGATTTAAAATAAACAAAAAAAAATAAAATATTGACAAAAAAAACTTACAAATAAACAGAAAAACGAATTGTCAGAAAAGATGGGCATGCACCTAACTAAAAAGAATTTGGCTGGGAATTTGGCTAAACAGCAAGATGCATATCTATTAAAGAAGTCAATTATGCTAAACTAATACAGCAAATAAAGATGGATCTGGATAAGTGGAAAAACCTACAGTTGTCACTAGTTGGAAGGATATCCACAACAAAAATCAACATTCTATCAAAATTGTTATATTTCTTTCAAACAACCCCAATAAAATTATGAAAAAGGTTATTTGAGGACTTAAATAGACTGATTTTTAAATTCATCTGGCAGGGCAAAAAAACAAGAATTAAAATAAAAATACTTCAAGACGCTAAAAACAAGAATGGGTTTGGGCTCCCAGATTGGGAGCTGTACTTTCAGGCTTCAATACTCACATGGGTGAAGGAGTGGATAAATTAAAAAAACAAAAGAATATTGACAACAGAAGTACAATTGGGATGGCACGCATTCATATGGTACAGGAAAAATAAATCACACAAATATTTCCAAAGGCTCTGGTGTCAGTGTGGGAATGGGTGTTGGTAAATTTTCCTGTGAATGCCCTTCTATCTATGCTGTGAGAGACCCCAGGATGGGGTAGATTCCTTCTTATGATGTCATTAAGCTGAGTCTGTTCTTGTATATATAAAAGCCAGCCCCCGGGAGTATCTTGGTGAAGATACTTGACAGACTGAAAAAGTGTCTCTAGAAGCAAACAATTTCTTACATGAACATGTTTTACCATCTCCAGACAAACCAAGGGAGGGGCTGGGCTCTCTCGCAGCATAGATAGAAAAGGTGTCCACAGGTAAATTTGCCAATGCCCATTCTCCTCCATGCTGCAGCAAGAGCCCAGGATGGGACAAACCAAAGCTTGCATGTCCACGGGGGGGTCCTCATCTGGCCAATCACTCTGACTGGAACCACTCACTGAAGTACCCATCTGCCGAAGGCCATAGTCACTGAGGCAAAGGAATCCAGATGGTAGTGTCTGATGGAGACAGGGATGTCCATGTGGCCGCTCTGCAAATCTCTTCCAAGGATGTCTGGGTGGCCCAGGCAGCTGAAGTTGCCACACTTCTGGTACAGTGTGCCATCAGACCTTGAGGCACCAGAAGAGCCACCACTTTGTCGGCTTGTGCAATGCACGTCCTGACCCATCTGCTAATAATAAAGGAAGAGGCCTTGTTCCCCAAGTGAGAAGGGAAAAAGGAAACAAACATGGCTTCTGTCTTTCTAAAAGAGGAAGTGCACTTGATGTAAATTCTAAGAGCCCTTCTGATATCTAGAATGTGCCACTTGTGCTCTAAGTCATGGTGTGGAAGGGGACAGAAATCAGGCAACACAATGTCCTGGAATCGGGGAAACCAGGTGTTAACTTTTGGGATAAAGGAAAGGTCTAAACAGAGAACAACCCTATCATCATGAAAGGGTTCTGCCTGATCAAAAGAGCAGCCAGCTCTGACATCCTTCTGGTTGAAATGATTGAAACAAGAAAAACTAACTTTAGTGTTAAGAATTGGAGAGACACTGTTCTAAGGGGTCCAAAGGGGAGCTTCATATGTTAAATACCATGTGAAGGTCCCATGAAGGATACCTGTGCACCACAGGTGGGTGTAGATTGGAAGCCCCTTTCAAAAATCTCCTGACCGTGGGGTGATGAGACAAGGACGGAATCAAACCCCAGGAAAGAACTGAGGAGAGAGCTGTTACCTGGCGACGTAGGGTATTGGGGGCTAAACCTTTCTCCAAGCCATCCGAAGGAATCTAAGAATCTCTGCCAACTGGGCTGAGGAAGGAGAGAGAGACCCTCCTTGATGCACCATTGACAGAAAACCCTCCAGGTGGCATCATTGATGCACCTTGTAGATGGTTTACAAGACGCCTGGATGGTGAGGATCCCTCTCTGAGAGATTAGCCTCCCTTAGCTGTTGCTGCTCAAGCACCACATGGTCAGCTTGAGCCACTGGGGATCCGGATGGATCAGGGCTCCCTGATGCAGGAAGATTAGATGGGCTGGGATCCTCAAAGGAGTGGCCACAGACAGGTTGACCAGGTCCACAAACCAGGGCCTCCATGGCCAATATGTTGCCAGGAGAATTAGCTTCACTCGTTCCTCCAACAACTTCTGTATGACCAGCGGACTGATGGGAAGAGGGGGAAAGGCATAGGGAAAACCTGTGGGCCATCTGCACCAAAGAACATTGGTCCCCTCTGCTCCATGGCAAGGAAACCTGGTGAAAAATCTGTTGACTTGGGCGTTTTGAGAAGTGGAGAAGAGATCCACCTCCAGAGTTCTGAATCTGAGGGAAAGATCCCTGAATATGGATGGGTGAATGGACATTCTGCCTGGTTGACTGAACTGCCTCCCTCGTAAGTGCCTTGGATCTTGTCCCCCTGCCTGTTGACGTGTGCCTTTGTGGCCATATTGTCCATGGGAGCCAGTCAACGAGGGTCTGAAATACCTGAGAGCCAGTTATTGCTCTGACCTCTAACCAATTTATCAGATGGGTTTTGTCTGACCTGGACCAAACCCCTTGAACTATCTGACCCTCCATAAGGGGGGTCCAACTGAGAAGGCTGGCATCTGTGGTGATTACTAGCCAGTCTGGTTCATTGAACTGGATCCTCTTCCAGAGGGATGGGGAGACCCACCAATTGAGGGATTGCCAGGCCTATGTAGAGAACAGGACCCTGATTGACGTGTGGCTCATTGAAAGGGGAGCAGGAACCACTGGAGCAATAGGGAGTGAAGCCATGCCCACAGGACATTGCCGATACAAGAGATCATCTTTCCCAATAGTTTAGACATCAGCGACAGGGGAACAGTCTGTTGCTGTTGAATCTGCCTGATGATCTCTGCAAGGCTTTTTTCACAATCTGAAGACAAGAAAACCTGGCACAAAGTTGTATCAATAGCTGCTCCCAAGTGCAGCAATTTGGTCATGGGTAAGAGATGGCTCCCAAGTGCAGCAATTTGGTCATGAGTAAGAGATGGCTCTTCTTGGTGTTGATGGAAAAGCTGTGGCTTTGGAGGCAGGACAAGGTAATCTATAGATCTTGATGGGCAGAGTGGATGGAGGAGGACAGTATCAACATATTGTCCAAGTAGCATTGGATCCTCACTGGAACAGAATGTAGCGAAGCCACCAATGCTGCTGGAATCTTTGTGAAGACCCTTGGAGCCGAGGAGAGACCGAAGGGAAGGGCTCAATACTGGTAGTGGGCATTCTGGTAACAGAAACGAAGAAACTGGTGGTGATGAGGCCAGATGGCGATGTCGAGGTAAGCCTCCGTGAGATCAATGGAAGAGAGGAGGTTGCCCTTCCAAACACTCTCCAGAATAGAATGCAGAGTCTGCATTTTAAATAGCCTGTATTTGACAAATTGATTGAGAAATTTTAGGTCAAGGATAGCTTGCCACCTCCCTGAGGCTTTGGGAACAACAAAAAGATGAGAGTAAAATCCACGTCCCCGTTGTAAGGTGGGGACTGGTTGAATAGCCCTTATGTCGATTACATGTTGAATGGCCAAATTCATAAGGACTCTCTTTGAAATGTCCTGTGACATGGGACAAATCAAAAAATTTTCTGGGGGTGATGATAGAAATTCCAATTGTAGTCCTGACCTAACAGTGTTGAGCACCCAGATATCCATCATTGACTCCTCCCATTTGGAGGCAAAGAAGGCTAAACAACCTCTGATGGGTGGGGAGTACAAGATATTACTTAGAGCAACAGAAGGAATGACCCCCCCCCCCGAAAGGGCCGTTTACCAGCAGAAGGTTGTTGCCTGCCAGGTGCTTCTGGGCGTTGTTCTGGGTGCTCAGAATATGTCCCCTGTGGCCGAGTAAAGCAGAAGATGGTCTCTGCCCGGAAAGCAGGTGGGCGATAAGGAGCTGGGTAATAGTCAGCTTTTTTCCATCTTCCGCTTTACTCGGCCACAGGGGACACAGGAGGAAAGAATTTTCCGTTTATCTCTGGTCTCAATGAGATACAGTTCTGGAGCCTCGCTGAAAAGCTTGTCTCCTGCGCAGGGGGCAGAAGCCAGCTTCCATTTTTGGCGTGACTCCACTTGCCAATTTCAGAGCCACAAAAGCCTTCTCGCCACCACCGAAGATGCCATGGCCCTTGATGCAAATTTGACAGAATTGAGGGTAGCATCTGCAGTGAATTCCACAGCTGCTATAATTTTGTTAAGGTCCTGATGAGACCTAAGGTCAGAGGCTGGCAATCAGTCCTGTAGTTGGTGCAGCCATCATAGAGATGCCATCATGAAAAATGATGCAGTGGTCGAAGCCTGGACAGCCCACACAGCTGCTTGGTGGTTGTGTTTGAGGGTCTGTTCGGAGCACTTTAAGTACATCTTCTGGCTTGGTGGGAGTGCCAGAAGATGAGAATGAGGTCGCAATAGGAGTGTCTACAAAGAGCAATTCAAGGGCGTTGGCTAGGGATGTGCTTACGTTGTAGAACTGCTTGTGCAGAGATGATGAACGAGGACCTGCCGAAGGAGAAGTGCACTGCTCCTTGACCATGTTGAGAAACAAAAGGGGGGAAGGCAAAACCTCCATGTGTACTACGGGCTTGGAGAAAAGGGAGTCTCCTTGCCCGGAGGGTTTCTTTTGTGGTTCAGGAGTCATTTCCTCAGCTGACAGCTTGGCAGTGACCAGGCCCTTGCTAAGTAAGGGTTTAAAGAGGGCTGGCTTAAAGATCAATGCAGAGGAGGGCTGATCTGGACGAAAGTCTTCTTCCTCTGAAAGATTGCAATCACAGATTTCACCCTCTTCACTCTCTTAATGAGAGGAGCAACTGTGTTCAGAAGGGCACCCTCTTCCCCTTCATAACCCTCCTATTCTGCCTGTAAAGAATGGGCCCTGAGGTTACTGGGGTCTGTGGAAATCTCATTGAGGAGGTAAGAAGCCTATGGACTGAGGAGCGAGAAGGGCCTGAACCTTTTCCAGAGGCCAAAGAATCTGTTGGAATCCTTCAGCCAATCCCTGTCTAATGGCCAAGGAAACAACATCTTGGATCTCCCTGGGCCTGTTAGCAAAGGTAGGGTTGGAGGCCGAAGGCCAGCTTCCGTAGGTGTGAAGGTGGCTTCCGGCGTGATTTGGGAGGAGGCCTGAACTCTAGAGGGAAGAGAGGAGGCATAGAATCCAGAGGGTTGCTGGAAATAGGGCCCAGACATGCTGAAATCCTGAGGATCTAGTTGTTCCTCAAATGCCTCAGGAGACCAGGAAGGAGGGGGTCCAAAGTCTCCATGAATAACTTCCCCTCCCCTGGGTGAGCTTCCCTGGGAACCCTGATGTTCACCTGGCTGGAAAGCTTGTTGCAGTTGCCCTCTCATTTGTTGAATTGTTTTGTTAAATTGCCTCTCTAGAGCCGCATGTCTGTATTTTTCTGCCCTCAACTCAGCCTGAGTTGTCTTCTTGGGGGCTAGAGCTTTAGCTCTGATTTTTGCAGCCATTTCCCTCTGAGCAGTATGCTGTCTGCATTTTTTCCTTTTAGTGGGTTGGAGGGTCTGTTCCATGGGGGGGGGGGAGCTCTGCATGAGCCCTGTCCTGATCCATATTAATATAAGCAAGGCTCAAGCATTGTGAGAATGGCTCTCAATATGAGCTTACGGCTGGCAGAGGGTCCAACTGAGTGTTTTTTGGCCAGAAAATGGCCTCTGGGCCACTTAAAATGACCGCTCACCTTGTGTCTGAAGAGACTTAAACAAATCACTAATGCTTTCAGAGACACAGCTTGTGACTTAAAGAAGCTGAGTCAAAGCTGGGGATACTCCGGGGGGGCTGGCTTTTATATATACAAGAACAGACTGAGCTTAATAACGTCATAGGAAGGAGTCTACCCCATCCTGGGCTCTTGCTGCAGCATGGAGGAGAAAAAACCGAACCATGACATGAAAATACCAGACTGGTTATCCACAATAGAAGTGTTAATATGACCTAATGTTTTAGATCCAGATAAGATTGTAAGATACAAAGGCATTCTTAATGAATAGGTGGGGTCTGAAATCTAAACAGGAATTAAAAAAACAGAGAATCTATCTGGACTGGTGGCCATTTACCCAAATTCAAATGAGATACAAGAAAGATTTAGAAATGTAAGGATTCTATATGGAACCCCAAGAACTGGACAAAATTTTCTTAGGAACAGATGAAAAAAACCAATAAATAAAATTCATAATTACCTATTGAACTTTAAAATGGAAGAAGAACATGTTGAAGAAATGATGATTGTTCGGACAAAGAATTTTAGTTACACATAGAATTAGATAACTGGCAAAAATTGTGGGAGAGAAATTATAAATTAACATTGTCAACAGCGTACAAAGAAAACTATACAAAATGTTTTATAGATGGCACTTGCCACCAGCAAGATTGGCAAAAATGTTTCCAAAAATATCACCAGAATGTTGGAAGTGTTAAACAGAGGTTGGGATTCTATTACCCCATGTGGCAGACCTTTCCAAAGTTGAAAAAATATTTTGAAGACAAAGAAGTGGCTAGAAGAGATGACAAAACAGCACATAGATCTGAAACCAGAACTATTTTTATAAGGGATAATAGCAGAGAAATATAACAAAAAATTAACATATTTAATGTATAAAACTGCAACTAGAATCTTTTATGCACAAAACTGGAAAAATGAAAGGACTCTCATGGAGGAGGAGGTAATAAAAAAAATACTAGAATGTTCCGAACTGGACTGTCAGGCGGAGCTCCATTCAAAATACTTAGACTCTTTAGTTTAGAAAAATACTTAGACTCTTTAGTTTAGAGAAAAGACATCTTTTACTGAAAGTGAAGTGGTAGCAACCAAAGAATTCTGAATCTGAGAAATTAGGCACGCAATTCACATATACAAAGTGATGGAAATGTTCCCACCCCCAATAGTTCAGATGACACTTCCAATTAGAAGTTGTGAATATGATCATGTGGGCATCTTCAGGTGATGATGAGGTCTCTGTCCGTTGACCTTGGCATATTTTGATAACGGGTTGCAGTTCCGCAGAGAAAAGAAAGCTAAGCAAGAAATAGAAACCTAACTCTATTGTATGCTTCCCCCCCCCATTTACACAACAGAAGAATTTAACACCTCCAGCTCACTTCCCAGACTTTCCCTTCCTCCCCCCGTTACTTATGGCAGTCAAAAGATGCAAAGCAATAGTAGAAGATCTTGAAGGCTGACATTCGGCCCTCCTAGAAAAAGGAAAACCATCAGTCCTAGAGGAGAGAGAGGAGAAAATATAAAGACAATTATTAATCATTCAGCAATTACAAAACAATACACTCCTAAGGCTTATCAGGATACTTCGAACGAAATGCTTTGATCAACTTAGGGGCTTTAACGTCGGTTTCGTTAACCCATTCGGCTTGCGAAGAAGGGAAATGTTTCCAGGCTACAAGATACTGGAGTCGACCCCTCCATTTGCGAGAGTCCAGAATTTCCTTAACTTCAAAATGCTGTTCACCTTCAATCAGTATTGGTATGGGAGGATCAGCTTGGATGGGTCTTAGATCAGAAGTACATTCAGGTTTTAGCAAACTAACATGAAATACCGGATGAATTCGTCGAAGAGTTTTGGGTAAGATCAGCTGGACTGTTACAGGATTTATAATCCGTTCAATCGTGAAAGGACCAACATACTTAGGACCAAGCTTCTTTGACTTTTGAGTGGTCTGCAGGTATCTGGTGGACAGGAAAACCTTGTCGCCCACTTTATATTCTTTCTGTGGGGATCTTTCCCTTCGCTAAATGGGCCAACATGTCCTTCATCAAAGGAAGGGGGTACACGTTTTCCACAGAAATAGCGTTCAAATTTCTGTAATCCACCACCAAGCGTTTGGAACCATCTTTCTTTTCCCGGAACAAAACTGGGGCCGCTACTCGGGGTCTAGCAGGTTGAATGAAACCACGTTCCAGATTTTTATCTATGAACAATCTTAGCTCTTCCAATTCCCGTGGGGTCATTGAGTACAACTTTGGTTTCAGGAGCTTCACCCCAGGCAAAATCTCAATAACACAGTCTGTTGGCCGATGAGGCGGAAGCTCATCCGAGGCCTTCTCACTGAACACTTCTTTTAAATCCCAATACTCTTAAATCCCAATATTCTCCTCATCTTTCACGGGCTCAGTACCTGTGGAAGCTATTTCAATTAGGTCCTCAGGCTTCGGCTGGGATCTGGCCCCTCCTCTTGGTCGCTGCTTTGTGCGTATGCGCAACAACCCCTTTCTCCAGTTAACCTGGGGGTTCCATTTCCAGAGCCAGGGCAATCCCAGTATTAATGGTTGCTCCGTCCCAGGGACCACAATAAAACGCAGGGTCTCATCATGCTCTCCCATGATCATTTCTATAGGTTCCGTGACAAAACGGGTGGGGCAACCTCCAGCCACTGATCCATCTAGTTGGCAAAAGGAAATGGGCATCTCCAAAGGTTTTAGCCTTAGGCCCATTTTATTCACTACTTCCGTGTTGATTATACACCTTGTGCACCCAGAATCTAACAGGGCTAGCATTTCCCCTTCGACCCCTGAATTGGGTACTCTCAACTTCACCGGAATGGTCATAGGGCCCACGCTTGGACTTACCAGGAAGTCGTCTTCTGAGTCAGAATCCTCCTCCTCAGGGGTCACTGGGGCTTCTGATTCCTCTCCTGCGGGAGGGGCGACCTCTGCTGTCTCTTTCGACTTTAGTGCTGCTTCGCGAGGCTTCGCTGGGGACTTTTCAGGTTTCTTTCCTTCCTTTGGCACCCCCTTTGGCTCCAACTTGACTCTGCAGTTCACAGCCCGGTGACCTTCTTTCCCACATCGAAAGCAGGCCGAGGGGTTGGGTCTTGCCGCCACTCCTCCCTTCTGAGGTTTAGGAACCTCTTGAGGACGTGGGGGAGAAAACTTGCTCCACCCATAACCTCCCTGCCGTTTACTTCTGATTAAATCAATCTCCACTTCTTCTGCCAGCAAGTACCATATCTGCAAGTCATTGGGGTCTCTTCTAGCAGTGCATCTCTGGTACGCATCTTCATTTAAACCATCTTTAAACAGTTCTATCAGGGCTTCTTGGGGCCAGCCTCGGAAATGGCTGGCTAACTGTCTAAATTCTTGGGTGTAGTCAGCCACAGACCTCCACCCATTTTATGGCTTTCATCCTAATTTGGGCCTTGCGCTCTGCCAATGGGTCCTCAAACCTAGCCCGCAGTGCAGCCATGAATAGGTTATAATTCAGCAGCTGAGGAGCATTATCATTATGCAAGGTCACCATCCACTCTGCCGCTATTCCCTCCAGAGCCCTGGTAACACACCTCACTCTGTCTGCTTCTGTGGGAAAATCCTCCCCATATTCTTCCATATGGCTCCAAACTTGAGCTAGGAAAAATCCCAAGGTTTTGGGATCCCCCCCCCCATATTTTACTTCTAACGGAGGCAGCCTAGGAGCTCTATGCCTTCTAGGAATCACACCTCCCGCTGAAGGCCCCGGGGCTGCTGCTGGATCGGGTTGATTTATGGGAGAGGGAGTTGCTCTGCTTCTTCTGGCTGGGGCTACTTCCCCTCCCCCCTTCATACCTTTGTGCAGCTTGAGGTTGTTCAAAGGCTTCATTAAGGAGTCTCCTGGCTTGATCCAGCAAGAGTGCCCTCTTTTCCTTCTCTTGCCAAGGCTCCTCTTTTCCACGCCGGTGGGTAGTTGTGATCCCAGGGGGGGGGGTCCTCCTCCGGATCTTTCCAATCAACTCCCACCGACCATCTGGCCTTCACCACTGGATCCTCTTGCAAACTGAGCTCTGCTAGCGATTGGGCCTCCTGCACCAACACAGAATCTTGCCCTCCAATGGCTCCCGGATCCTCTTGGTCACTATTTGAAGATGGCATGATGTCCAGGCCCCCTCAGAAGAAAATTGGGTATTCTGTCCGGGTGGACTGGTGTCAGATTCCAAATAATGTCAGGCGGAGCTCCATTCAAAATCCAGGAAAGAAATACTTAGACTCTTTAGTTTAGAGAAAAGACATCTTTTACTGAAAGTGAAATGGTAGCAACCAAAGAATTCTGAATCTGAGAAATTAGGCGTGCAATTCACATATACAAAGTGATGGAAATGTTCCCACCCCCAATAGTTCAGATGACACTTCCAATTAGAAGTTGTGAATATGATCATGTGGGCATCTTCAGGTGATGATGAGGCCTCTGTCCGTTGACCTTGGCATATTTTGATAACGGGTTGCAGTTCCGCAGAGAAAAGAAAGCTAAGCAAGAAATAGAAACCTAACTCTATTGTATGTTTCCCCGCCCCCCATTTACACAACAGAAGAATTTAACACCTCCAGCTCACTTTCCAGACTTTCCCTTCCTCCCCCCGTTACTTATGGCAGTCGAAAGATGCAAAGCAATAGTAGAAGATCTTGAAGGCTTACAATGAAACTCAAGGACAAAGAAGAATCAGAATACTACCTAACATGAGATGTATTATATAATTGGATAAATAATAGATGCAGAGATTAGCATTGATTACTGAAAGAAGATTAACAAAATAAAAATAAATACAGAGATAAGGAAATACGTAAGAATAAACAATGTAAGAAATATTATTATTGAATTGTATGTAAATATAGTATGAAATGCACAAAATAAGAATTGTAATAGTGTATTATGGTGGAAATAAGTAAATAATAGTTTTAATTCTGACGCATAACACTATGTAGTCAAAATAGATTATACTGAGTTTTAACTAGGATGTATAACATGATGGGAAAAAAAGAGACCTGATATAACCAGTACACAATGACATTGTATAATTGGAACTGTTATGTATAAGAAGAAAAAATGTAGAATAAAAAATATTTTTTAAAAAAGATTACATTAAAAGAAAATATGAGAGCCTTACTTAAAATAGATTAATGGATCTATAGTTTTATAAAATACAGAAAACTTGGTGTGTTTATATTGTTCAAATTTATTGTGTGAGAAAATTTGGACTACTACCTATTTAACCATTTTATACCTTATTATTATATTGTACATTGAGAGCTTATGCACCAGAAACAAATTCCTTGTGTGTCTAATCATGGCCAATAAAGAATTTTATTCTATTCTATTCTATTCTATTCTATTCTATTCTATTCTATTCTA
>BLBF01000044.1:24346976-24387799 GCA_015471245.1 Laticauda colubrina | reverse complement strand
ATTCCATTCCATTCCATTCCATTCCATTCCATTCCATTCCATTCTATATTTTAATGTATGCACTTATTCTTCATTAAATAACTTATTCTTGTCATCATGTTGTCTTTGACTGAGTAAACTTTCAGTAGTTAATATATACATCCACAACACAGATTGTTTAAAGTACATTTTAATAAACTAAAGTAAGTCTGGAAAGGTTATCAAAAGCAGAAAAATTTCAAAGTATTTATCAAATTGATTGGAAAAGATATTCTTTGTCTTCTCCATCCTGTACACACATAAATATTTTCAATACTTTTATAGTATTTTATGTTCTAGAACAGGGTTTCCCAATCTTTCAAACTTTAAGACCTGTGGACTTCAACTCCCAAAATTTTCCAGTCAGCCAAATTGGATAATCTTGTTCGAAAAAAATCACTAAGAACACTGAATTAGTGAATACTGAATCCACAATTAGGAATATGCATATCAGGTTTCTCAATTTTTTCTCTACTCTGTATATCCATGAATGACTGTGAAAGCTCTTTGAATATTGATTTTACGGTTCCAAATAAATCTAAGCCAATAGGTGAAATTACAAATATGGAAGCTCATGAATGAAAAAACATGATTGTACTTCATTAAGTATTGTCAGACACATTTCAGCAATTCACTGAAGTCAATGTACAGTTATCTTTAATTGGAATCCATTTTAATTTATCTTTAAAAGCCTGAAATTCAGTTTATGAGAAAAATAAGGTTCTGTATTTAGGCAAGAAAAATCAAATACACATATATAGAATTGGTCGCATCTGATCAATGTTACTAACTCTGAGAGGTATCTAAGAGTCCTAGTGGACAACCAATTAAATATGAATTAACCATATGATTCAGTGGCCAAAAAAGCCAATGCAGTCCTATGCTGCATTAACAGAGTGGATAGAATTAAGATCACATTGTTTGTACCATTTTATAATGCCTTTTGAAGCCCTCACTTGGAAAGTTGCATTCAGTTTTGGTCGCCAGGATATAAAAATGTAGTTGAGATTCTAGAAAGAGTACACAGAAGATCAAGATTTCTCTACTCACAATAGAATTCTCTAGGCCTTCAGGCTTGAAATTTTGGGCTTGGACAATTTATTTATTTATTTGTTTGTTTGTTTGTTTGTTCGTTCTTTTGTTTTGTCAAGCAATTATAAAATAACAGGCATAAGTATAAACATAGTTATGAATACATGAAATGGATACATATAAGAAAAATAAAAAGAAACAATAGGACAGGGATGGTAGGCACGATGGTGCGCTTATGCATGCCCCCTAGAGACCTCTTAGGAAAGGGGTGAGGTCAATAGTAGACAATCTAAGGTTAAATTTTTTGGGGTTTCAGGAAAAAACCACAGAGTCAGGTAGAGTATTTCAGACATTGACCGCTTTGTTGCTGAAGTCATTTTTCCTGCAATCAAGTTTGGTGCGGTTTACCTTGAGTTTGTATCTATTGTGTGCTCTTATATTGTTATAGTTGAAGCTGAAGTATTCATTGAAGGTAGTACATTGCAATGGATAATTTTATATACTATACTTAGATCAGACCTAAGGCGGCATAGTTCTAGGTTTTTTAGGTCTAGAATTTCAAGTCTGGTGGCATAAGGTATTCTGCAATGAGTAGAATAGAGAATTCTTCATGTGAAATATTTCTGGACTTTCTCAACTGTATTAATATCAGATATGTAATGCGTGTTCCAGACTGATGAGTTGTATTCAAGTATTGTTCTAGCAAATGTTTTGTACTCTCTTGTTAGTAGTGTGATATTACCAGAATAAAAGCTACGTAGGATTAGGTTAACAACTCTTAATGCCTTTTTTTTTTTTTGCCTGAATTTTTTTATTTTATTTTATTTTGTCAAGCGATTATAAGATAACAGGTATAAGTATAAACATAGTTATGAATACATGAAATGGATACATATAAGGAAAAAAGAATCTGGAACTATACCATCTGTGGTCCAACCTAAGAACAGTACAGAAAATTGTCTGCTACAATGTCTTGCCTGTCAACGACTTCTTCAGCTTGTACAGCTGTACAAACAACCTATACAAACTCAAGGTAAACTGCTTCAAACTCGATTGCAGAAAATATGACTGCAGCAACAGAATAGTCAATGTCTAGAATGCTCCACCCAATTCCGTTGTTACAGCCTCAAACTTTCACAGCTTCAATCTCAAATTGTCTACTGTGGACCTCACCCCATTCTTAAGACGTCCTTAAAGGGAGCATGCATAAGCACACCAGTCTGCCTACTGTCCCTGTCTTACGGTCCCCATTTATCTGCATTTACTTCTTTTGTTTATGTTTATGTTCATACCTATACTTGTTATCTTGGACATGTTTAACAAACAAATAAATAAAATAAATAAAGATAATTAGTGGGGGGTTAAAACATGAAGAATGGTTACAGGAATAGGGTATGTCTACTTTAAGGAGAAGATGTAGTAAAAGAACAATTCTGAAATTAGGGACCTCTAGAAGTTAGGATTATTAAAATTGTAGAATTGTCTACAATACTACATGAGATTCTAATCAGTCTCATTCTTATTTAAACTGCTTAAAATCTAATGGAGTATTATGGGATTAAGATAACTATGCAAGGTTGAAAAGTTTTCAGAACTAAAGATGATTTTAATCCTCACAATATCTAAAAATTATTTTGAAAATATTATTTTTGCAGATGCATAAGCAAAACATATGCACAAAGTGCTAAAATTAATCTTTTACTTCAGGCATTTTATTAAATGCTCACTGGAATTCAAAGGTCCCATGAAAGCCATATATTCCTCTATTATGTGTTCTTAGTTCATACTACATTAACTCCGATAGAAATGTTTTCATATTAAATGAAATGGTTCTGAAGGAGACATATTTTCTCATATAAGCAAGCATAGTTTATGATATGGATGATCTATGGGAAGTCTTAGTCTATTTTTCAGTGTGCAGTATTCAGCATAGGAAGAACAAAATCATGCAAAAGTTCTTGTAAATCTTGTACTCTAGGTGTGGTCTTACTAAGGCTTTATAGAGTGGTATTAGTACTTCCCTTGATTTTGACTGTATCCCTCTATTAATACAACTTAGGATTGCATTATCTTTTTTGGGGCGGCTGCATACAGCTGGCTCATATTTAGCTGGTTGTCCAGTAAGATTCCAAGATCCCTCTCACAGTTACTGCTATTGAGCCTGGTTTCACCCAGTCTATATGCGTACTTTTGGTTTTTCTTGCCTAAGTGTAGGACTTTACTTTTCTCTATATTGAATTTCATTTTATTAGACATGCCCAGTGTTCTAGTCTATCAACATCCATCTGGATCTTGAGCCTATCTTCTTGGGTGTTAGCTATTCCTGCCAGCTTAGTATCATCTGCAAATTTGGTAAGTTCTCCTTCATCTAAGTCATTAATGAAGATATTGAAGAGTACTGGGCCTAAGAGGGAACCTTGTGGCACCCCACTGCTTACTTCCCTCCATGTAGACATAGACCCATTAAGGACTACTTGCTGAGTATGGTTTGCCAGCCAGTTACAAATCCATCTAGTGGTGGTGCTATCTATGATAAAATGTCTCTCTTTTTAGAAAATTATTCTAGATGTCCATAATTAAGAAAAATTATAATCCTATTCCAGGTGTGCAAAATCCTAAATATAATTTCTGAAAAATTCATTAAATATATTAAGTATCCACACTTCAAGGTAATTTTTATGTATAATATGTTCCTCAGCTTTGATGCATTTTGTACTATAAGTTACTTCAGTTAAACATATTCATCTTATTTCATTTATCAAATTTAGAAACCATCCATTTTCTTCACAGAGGGATTTTGGATGGTTTCCTAATAAAATATTAAAATATAAAAACTGTATATAAAATTTAAATAAGAGGCAAAGATAGTTAAAATTCAAGATTAAAAGTTAGTTAAAAGTTGGGGAGAAGGCCTTCACAGTGTTAAGCAACCCACAACTTCAGGCTCCTTCTGAGCCCCATTTACTTATTTAGCGTATGGCAAATACATGGACTTATAGTGGTTCAAAGACTCCAGGGATCTTGGAGTCTTAGTGGACAACCAGCTAAATATGAGCCAGCAGTGTGCAGCAGCAGCCAAAACAGATAATGCAATCCTAAATTGTATTAACAGAGGGATACAATCAAGATCAAGGGAAGTACTTAATACCACTCTATAAAGCCTTAGTAAGATCACACCTAGAGTACTGAATCCAGTTTTGTTCACCACATTACAAAAAAGATGTTGAGACTCTAGAAAGAGTACAGAAAAGAGCAACCAGGATGATTAGAGGACTGGAGACTAAAACATATGAAGAATGGTTACAGGACTGGGCTTGGCTAGTCTAGTCTAGTAAGGAGAAGGACCAGGGGAGACATGATAGTGGTCTTCCAATATTTGAGGGGCTGCCACAGAGAGGAAGGGTCAAGCTATTTTCTAAAGCACCTGTAGGCCAGACAAGGAATAATGGATGGAAACTGAACAAGGAGAGATTTAACCTGGAAATAAGGAGAAACTTTCTGAAAGTGAGAACAATCAACCAATGGAACACCTTGCCCTCAGAAGTTGTGGGAACGCCATCAGTTGAGACTTTCAAGAAGAGAATGGATTGCCATCTGTCAGAAATGGTGTAGGGTCTCCCCGCTTGGGTGGGGGGTTGGATTAGATGACCTACAAGGTCCCTTCCAACTCTGATTATCTGTTATCTGTTAAATGTTAATGTCCAGTCCACCCAATCATTCAAGGACATGGTGATCTTTGTTGAAAAAAATCAGACATTGGACTGGTGTAAGCTCATTCGAAAACAATGTGATGGATATTTTGTCAAGGAACACATTGTCATACTGAGAAGTAGAGACAAGACCCCACTTAAACAATCCTGCTCAGAGTTGATCAATGCTGGTAAGGAAGGTCAAAATCTGGCATCTTTTGTGTAGGGTCATCTACGTAAATGCCTATATCTGGACGTTCAGCAGCCCATTTGGCTTTCCACTGTGTGTTGATCAGTGGTGGGATTCAAATTTTTTTACTACTGGTTCTTATTTTGTGGGTGTGGCTTGGTGGTTATGTGACTGGGTGGGCCTGTTTGGTGGGCATGTGACTGGGTGGGCATTGCAAACTCAATGTCACTCACATCAAGGGGTGCCTCACTTGGCCCCTCTCCGCCCAGACATTCCTTGTCACACCCAGCTTCAACATATCTATAGTACTGTAAAAATATTGTTCACTATTTTTTGACTTTATTATCTACTCTCCCTTCCTCTTTCTTGCCCTCCCTCCCTCCCTCCTTTTCTTCCTTCCTTATCTCTATCTCTATCTCACACGCACAAACACTAAACTCTCTCTCATGATACACACACACACCTGGTCTGGGAGGAACTTATCGGGCAAACTCCAGAGCAATGAGCAGTGGGACAACGAAGAAAGCAGCAGCCCTGGAACATCCATCCGCCTTCCCTTTCAAAGCACATGGGTGATGGCAGTGGCGGCAGAGGCAGGGTGGGAGGGCAGTGCAGCTATGGGAAACTCCAGGAGTTCCTATCCTTTTTGGAGCACATGGGCGGTGGCAGCAATGGCAGTGGGGGCAGCGGCAATAGTGGAACTGTGGGAAGCAGCCCGGCGGGAGTCCTCACCTTCCCTTTCAGAGCACCTCTTACCGTGGCGTCTAATAGATGTTCCTCCCACATGGAGCCAGCTCCTGCACAGCCCTGCCTCCCAGAAGAGCAGCAAGGTGGGGATGAAGGAAAGCCCCAGCCCACCCATTCTGGCTGGCAGCTCTGCTACCCTTGCTCTTCCAGGTTCTGACATCTCCCTCTGCTGGAAAGCCAGAGTCCCTTCCTGGCCTCAGAGGGAAAGGTTATCGGCGTTTCCAGGGATTGGGTTTAGGGGGAAAGCAAGTGAGAAAGCTTCACCCCAACTCTGGCTGGGATGAAGCGCTCCTCTCCAACCCACCACCAAGAACAAGCCAGTGGAAACCCACCACCACCACTTCTACCAGAGCACAACTGCTTCCCAGCCAGCACACCTCTTACCCTGGTGCCAGACAGATGTTCCTCCTGCATCGAGTCAGCTTCTGTACAGCCTTGCTGCCCCAGAAGAGCAGTAGTGGCTGCCACAACAGGGTGAGAGACAGGAGTGAGAACTGCTGAATCCCACTCTATTCCGGCAGTGGCGGTTCTTGCTCCTGCCTTTCGCCCTGTGCCTGCTGCTGCCACTGCTCTTCTGGGGTGGTGAGGCTGTGCATGTGAACCACGGCTACTCCCTTGATACTGGCAGCAGTGGTTCCTGCTCCTGCCTTTTGCCCCATGCCTGCCACTGCTGCTGCTCTTCTAGGGCAGTGGAGCTGCATGTTTGGACCACCGCCACCACCTCAACCTCAGCAGCAGCGATTTTTGTTCCTACCTTTCACTCTGTTATGGCTGTCATTGCTGCTGTTCTGGGAGGCGGGGCTGCATAAGTGAACCAGAGATGCCCTCTTGACCTCTGGTAGTAGCAGGAGTACTGGGCGGGGTAGCCTTTGCTAGCTGGGCAGTCAACTGCCCCATGTCTGAGCCAGCCAGCGCACCAGAACCTGGAAGAGCAAGGGTAGCAGAGCTGCCAGCCAGAATGAGCAGGCTGGGATTTTCCTTCCTCCCCACCTTGCTGCTCTTATGAAAGGCAGAGCTGTGCAGGAGCTGACTCCATGTGGGAGGAACATCTTTCCGACATGCTCCAAAAGGGAAGCTCTGAAGGGGACTCCCAGGGATGCCTCCTGTAGCAGCGCTGCTGCCCCCACCACTCACTTTCTGTCACAGCGAGGGGGGGTGAGATGCGGGCTGGTGGGAACCCCAGTGGCTCTCAGCCCTGGGCCTCTAAAAGAGGGGAAAATAGGCGATGGATCACGCTTAAGGGAAAGCGGGTGGTGAGCAGGTAGCAGCTCTGGGGCAAGGTTGGAGCTGGAGAATCACCCATTCCCCAACCCAGCTGAGGCAGCTGGTGGTTCCAGAGACTCAGGGAATAGCATGTGTCCCTGGGCCCCTGGCTCCCAACCCAAGGAGAAGGGTCAGCGGGCAGCATGCATTGCTTACTTTTGGTGAGCTGACGAGGTATCAACAAGGGAACTGGGAGGCTATTAGCTGGGCCATGTGATGAAGGCAACATATATAAGGTGGGGGTGGGTGGGACAAACTTCAAGCAACCGGAAAAGTTGAGCAACTTGAGCATCGAGTGTTGAGCAGCTGGAAGTGGGGATCGACTGTTGACAACCATACCAATTCGGGAGCGTGGCCGGCCAGAAGTCACTACCGGTTCTGCAACCCACACCAAATTCTTGCTACAGGTCACCAGAACTGGTGTGAACTGGCTGAATACCACCTCTGGTGTTGAGGTCAAAGTTGTTAGACAGCTGTTGAGCGAGTGCCAGAGGGCTTCCTGGATTTAAGCCTGCCAATTGATAGATGAGAAAGATCAGCATGCACAGGAAGAAGAGGGTTTCTCATAATTTTGTTGTACTCCTTCACTAAGGCTTGTTGCCTTCGTAGAGCTGATGGTGCAATATGGGTCAAGATGGGGAGCCAGCAAGTAGGAGTAGATTTTATGCAACTGCTTATGATTCTCATTGTATGTTTAGTCTAAGCATCCATCTTGCTAGTGTGGCAGCTATTAAGCCAAACAGAGGCACAGTATTCAGCTATGGAGTAGACCCACCCTGGTACTGATATTCTGAGAGTACAGGTTGAGGCTCCCCATCTTGATCCTCTTTTTGGAGTAAGTTGTTCTGAGCTCCAATCAAGATGGCAGAGCCAGGTCTTTGGACATTTCTGAAAGACCAGAAGAATGGGAGCCCACCTGTAATCATTTTTGCTTGTTTTTTCTACTTTTCTGCTTGTTGTTTCTGCTGATTCACTTGCAGCAATCAACAAATAAATAATAGTGCAAACAAATAATTTACTCTCTTTCTTATTTGCTGCCTCTTTAAAACAGGCTTTATGATTTTACTAATTAATTGCTCAATTTCCATGTTATTAGTCCTTAATTTAATGAAGATATTCACTTAAAAATTGATTTTCACATTTAGAATCTATATAAAAATGGAAAGAATAACCCTTCTCATTAAGAAAACTTCTCATTTTTACCTGTGATACAATCTTTCTTAATTAACTCAATTCAACCAGTATGCTAAATCAAAATGTTTTGAATCACATTTAATCAATCATTTTTTCAATCATTTTTTTAGGATTGCATAACATTCATTTTTTGGGGTTTGAGAGATTATTGGGGGGGGGAGTAGCATCTTTGGTGAATCCTAATACTGTAATTTCTAATCCTTAGTTTATGGTTTAGTATGAACCAAGCCAATATGACACAGGTAAACAGATGATGGCTTAGTATATTATGTAAGACCTGCATAATTGGGGAGCCATATTTCTCAAAATACTCAGAAGAAATCCTTGTCTTAATAAAATATTAAGGTTACATCATCTATTCTCGTGTCACTATTTAAGTAGTAAAGATAAACCATGTAGCAGACTAGATTCCAAAACTGAATAGCTATTTAAGGCAGCTGTTAAATATTTGCTTGACATCACTGGCAAACTCTGAAAATATTACCATATTAAGTCCTTAAACACTTTCATGGTCAGGCTAATAACAATCCTGCACAAACTTGCTTGCAAACAATTGCAAGGTAGGTGAGATGAACATTTTTGGCATCCATATAAATCCTTTTTTTCTCATCCTATGCAATGGTTGTAATTTAGAACTTGGTATGTTAGTCTGGGTGTGGCTCAGTGGTGGGATTCAAAAAAATTTATTACTGGTTTAAATGGGCACGGTTTGGTAGGCATGATGTGGCTTGGTGGACGTAGCAGGGAAAGAATACTGCAAAATCCCCATTCCCTCCTGTTCGTCTTCTAAACTTAAGATGATATAAAGCCATTGCTTTATCATGCTGACTCTGATCTGCAGCAGTTAATGGCACTTGGGATGGGTTTTCCACAATATCCCACAGTTTCTTAGCTTTCAGGAAACATTCCATCTTTGCAGCCCAAATTATATAATTCTTCTGACCCAATCATGGTAGAGAGCTCTCCTTAATTTTATCAGCCATGCTGCATAGCTTTTCTCTGCCTTGTTTCTCCTTTTAAACACAGTCAGTCTCTCTCAGCTTAAATAGCAATGCAGTTTTTTTGTGTGTTCTAGGCCCATAACCTGTTAGATTTTGCAGCCGAAAGTCAACTCCAGAAAGCACACACTGATGACTTATTCAGCAAGATTCATTAACTTCTTTATACACATAATAATATATAAGTAAATGTATGTTAAGCCTGGGTTCCCCAACCAGGGTTAGGTAGACAAGCTAAACAGAATGTGCAGCGTTAGTCAGATAGGCACACAGATAAATGAGTGAGCTAAGCTTGTATGTTTATTAATATACAGTAAAAAATAACAGATACGCTTGTGCTATCAAGAATATATTTTATTCCAGTATAAGTTTATTGCATAGTCAAAAACAGTCCAATATTCATTTACCATGTAGTCAGTCCATTCAGGGATATTCAGTTAGCAAAGTCCATGTAGAATATCCTATTGTCAGTTCACATAAATCAGTCCGTTGTTGTCTCTCCCGTTCGAGCAATGCAGTCTTGCTTCCAAGCAGTAATCAGGGATCATCAAAGCCAGAGAGAGAGAGAGCAAGCTGTAGCCTTGCTACTTTTATATGGTTTTCATAACCACACCCACAATTGCTATTTTACATTTAAAGCTGCATACACTAACTATGATTCATAGTTTAGTATTTCACCTAAAACAGTTAGGGTGAACAATGTTATCCCTAACAATGTATAATACCAAAGTCGGTTCTTCCAACTTAGAAGTTACAAGCAAAAACACAGGCAGGCAGAGAAGCAGTTTCAGTTCAGCAGACAGGATAAGTAAGAGCCACACCAGACTACTTCTAGTTTCACTTTCCAATTCAACTACCATTGGCTGGTCTATTGCCATGTCTATTCATTGGTTGACTTTGTTACCATGCCTCTGCTACTTCATGAATATTCTGATAATGAGGCACCTAAAGGCCGTGTCACACTGCCCAACAGATGCAAAAAGAACACAACGGAAGAGAAAAATGTTACATCCGTTGTATCTGCGCTCAAAAGGGGTGAAAATTTGCATAATTGGAGTGGACAACATGGATGCGGGGAGGACGCAGGGCCGATGCAAAGCGGATGCGGAACGGAAGCACAGCGGATGGAAGCGGATGGCGCGTCCGCTAGGCTTCCGGGGGGCCTCAGCAAAGTGGACGTGGAATGGAAACAGCGGATGCAGGACGGATACACAGTGGATGAAGCGGATGCACAGCGGAAGCCTAGCGGATGCACAGCGGAAGCCTAACGGATGCCTGGCGTTAATTGCGCATGCGGGGGGGATGCATTGCGCAAGCCCCGCGGATATAAAGGGAAGCAGCTCGCACGTGGCCAGCATTTGGAGGAAAGACCTGCTGCTGGATACCTCGAGTTCTTGCCTGCATGTCTGCCTGCAAGCCTTGCTGCCAGCCTGCCTCCAAGCCTGCCTCCCAGCCTGCCTCCCAGCCTCCTGGGCAGCCTCCCTGCCAGCCTTGCTGCCAGCCTGCCTTCCAGCCTCCCTTCCAGCCTTGCTGCCAGCCTGCCTTCCAGCCTCCCTTCCAGCCTTGCTGGCAACCTGCCTTCCAGCCTTCCTGACAGCCTTGCTGCCAGCCTGCCTTCCAGCCTTCCTGCCAGCCTTGCTGCCAGCCTGCCTTCCAGCCTCCCTGCCAGCCAGTCTGTCTGCCAGCCTTGATGCCTGCCTTCCTGCCAGCCTTGGTGTCTGCCTTCCTGCCAGCCTTGGTGCCAGCCTTCCTGCCAGCCTTGGTGCCAGCCTTGGTGTCTGCCAGCCTTCCTGCAAGCCTTCCTGCCAGCCAGCAACCCCACCACCATGGGGAAGAAGCAAAAGTCTTAGCAACCTGCCGCCATCCCTGGCAAGAGGGACAGGGCCACCCTCCCGCCCCATGTCCCTGACTCTGCTTCTGCTGGGGCTTCTGCTGCTTGGGCTCGCTCTTCTGTTGCTGGAGCTTCTGCTGTAGCTGCTCCTGGCAGTGGTGCTTCTGCTGCGTACTCTGCTGAAGCTGCTCCTGGTCCTGCTGGTCCTGCTGGTCCTGCTGGTCCTGCTCGTTCTGCTTGTGCTGCTGGTTTTGCTGACTCTGCTGCTGGTGCTTACTCTGCTGCTGCTCATCCTGGTCTTGCTGCTGTTGCTGCTGCTGTTTATGATCCTGCTGGTGATTATGCTGCTGCTGCTGCTGATGATGATGATGATGATGATGATGATTATGATTATGATCCTGCTGGTGATGATGCTGATGATGCTGATGATGCTGATGATGATGATGATGATGATGATGATGCTGTTGGTGTGGAGGAGCAGCCCCTACAACCTGGAAGCCCCTCTGATGAGGGCCCATCTGGTCCTGCCAAATGGAAGAAGAGGCGTATGCGACAACGGGAGAGGAGGCAGTACTATATTGAGGAAGCGCACGAGGATGAGGTGCTGGAGTGGCTGAGAGAGAACGACTATCTGTGGCGGAAGGGACACCGGCTGTACAGGGACACCAAGCGGAAGCAAGATGCTTGGAGAGAGAGGGCGGAGAGTATGGGCTACACTTTGGAGGTGCTCCTCGGCTGGTGGAAGCACATGCACACCTGGTACGGGAAGCTGCACCGCAAAAAATCTGACCAGGCCAGGGTTAAGCTGACGGACAGAGAGAACTATGTCATGGCCAAGTGCAGCTTCCTGGAGGGTGAAGTCCGCCACCGAGGAGCACCAGGAGCCCAAATCTCTACCCTCTCTCTCCGGCAGCCTGCTGGGAGCCAGTCCTCTGGCAGCCAAGAGTCAGTCCCTGTCTCCATGCAGGTATCTGTGGAGCGTGCCACAGCGGAGAACCCCCGGGCAGGTGTTGAAAGTGTGGTGGAGAGCGATGAGGACTCCCTGGTACGGTGGGAGAAAGGAGACATCGAGTCCACCACTGCCGAAGCCACATCCACCCACACTTCCGCCACCACAGTAAGGCAGAGAGCCACAAGGTCCTGATGGAAATCAGGGACACCATCCGCACCAGCATAGGTCTCCTCTCTCAGCTGGTCCCCATCGAATCCTCCTCCTCCAACCGCAAGCCCTTCCTCAATTATGTGAACCAGACCTTCAAGGAGATGGCGGATCCCCAGTACCAGGTGGTGAAGGAGAGGATCACCACGCTGCTTAACAACCCTCCAGACCCAGAGGCACCTGCTCCCACCCAGTCCAGGTCTGCTCCTCCACCCCAGGTGATGTCCCTCCCATACCAAGGCTTCCCACAGCCCCTCACCTACCAGGGCTACAGCTACCCAGATGTTCAGCAGCACAGACAGCAGCCCTTACAAATGCAGGCGCAGAGTCATCGGGCGACACCGTTGCCACCGGTTCCAATGATGCCACCGATGCCAACCACGACAGTCCTCACCCCGCTGCAGAGCAGGCAGCCCCACTACACTGCTCCTTCCTCCATCCCATAGCCAAGCCTGGCCTCAGTACATCTGTCCTCAGTACTGGGGCTGACACCCCATGGCATGGAGGAAGGACCTCTCAGCATCACGGGGCTGAGCCAGCTGTCTGACACCTTCCTCAACACACCGTCCCCTGTTGTCCTCTTGGGGCTAGGCACTCCAATAACACCTCAGACCAGCACTGCAGCAGCACCCACCTCCACAGCACCTGCTCCCTAACACCTTAGACTGGGCACACACCTCCGAGTGACCAAGAGGAGTGCAAGAGACTGGCTGCCTGGATATTTGTGGACTTTATTTGGACACTTGATTGGGTCATGTTTATTTTACAGCTTGTTATTAATAAAGTTTATCTTTGTTTCACACACTTGCTTCATTAATTTTTTTCTATAAAGTCTGGGTGGAAACTTTTAGAAATGATTTAGCCTTTGCATGCTTGTGGGATGGGTTAAGATAGCAGTGGGATGGGCAGTGATACCTTTGGGATGGGTTAAGATACCTGTGGGATGGGAAGGGATACCTGTGGGATGGGAAGGGATACCTATGGGATGGGTAATAGTTGTGGAATAGATAAACCTCCAGTGCAAGCATAGTGGGACTGTATGGTCCACCCTCCCAGGTGCCACCCCTATGGCCCTTCATTATCAATTACAATGTAAGCATTGATCCACACATGTCAACATAAACACAACTCTTTATTAAATGCCCTGTTCATTGTAGGCCAACCAAACATACATGGCCCAATCTCATCCGTGTGATGAGACAGGCTGAAGGAAGCATCCATTAAGCATCTACCATCCTGTCTTGCCGCTCCACTGCTCCAGCTGGGGAGTTGCATCAGTGTTTCAGGAGGTTGCGCTGCTTCTTCGCCTCACGTGAGGCTCTGTTGGGCCCTTGCACATCCTCAGCATCTATCAGGTTTTGCCCTTGCCTCCATTCCCCAGGCTCCATGTCCCCATTGCCTTGCTGGAGGTCCACGAGCCTGTTCTGCAAGACTGGGTAGCGGGTGCGCATGAGATTGTGCAGGGTGCAGCAAGCTTCCACGATCCTCCTCATGGTCTCTGGGCGATGCTGCATGTTGGTGAGAAGTACCTGGAACCTGTTGGCCAGGATGCCAAAGGCGTTCTCCACCACCCGCCTTGCCCTGGACAGCCTGTAGTTGAAGATCCTCTCTTCATGGGTGAGGCATCTGGAGGTATAGGGCTTCATGCAGTAGGTTGTGAGGGAGAAGGCATCATCCCCCACGATGAAGTAGGGCACATCTTGCGTGTTGTTGAGCAGCTGGTCTGGATCTGGGAAGCCCACCATGAGGTTGCTTTCCAGCCCCTCCTTGAGGTGACTGTCATTGTATACATGGGCATCTGAAGATGAGCCGTTGCCTGAAACATCGATGTACATGAACTTGTTGTCAGCATCGACCATGGCGAAGAGGATGATGCTGAAGAAACCCTTGTAGTTCTGATAAGTGGACCCCGACTTGGCTGGAGCTTTGCAGGCCACATGCTTGCCATCTATGGCTCCAACGGTGTGAGGGAAGTTCCACTTCTGATACCACTGCTCTGCAACTTTCTTCCATCCTTCTTCAGTGGAGGGGTACTGGAGGAGCTCCTCCTTGTATTCTTCGATGATGGCCTGCACCACTTCTCTGACAACAAAGCTGATGGTGCTGGGTGGCACCCTCCAGCCATACTGCATGCTCCTGTAGGTGGTCCCTGTGGCCAGGTGGCGCAGAGTGAGTGCCACCTTGAGCCCAGGTTCCAGGCTGGGCGGGAAGTTGGTGTTTGTCTTGGTCAACCTGGGTGTCAGGCACTGCACAACTTCGTCAAACATGATTGGAGGCATCCTCATGAAGTTCTGGAATGCCCGAGGGTCTTCGCTCCTGAGCTCCACCATCAGCTTGTCGTAAAGTACGTACTGTGCTCTTCTGGCGAACCATCTTCGGAGCCAGACATTTTTTGGGTGCCCCCTTTTCTTCCCATAGTACTGGTCACAGAGACTGTAGATGGTTTCGCAGTGTTGCAGAAGGATGTTGGCTGCCGAAAAGATTTTGTTGCAATCCACGGTGGACATGACTGGATGCTGTGGAAGAGCAAGAGTCAGATGAAGGCTGCAGAGGTCTGCACCGCTGGGCTGCTGGTCTGAAAGTGAGATGCAGGCGAGTTTCTCCCCCTTTTTATAGGCAGTATAGGTTTTCCGCTAGGCATCCTCTAGGCATCCTCTAGGCATCCTCTAGACATCCTTAATATCCGAGATAGGTCCCCTCTGCGAACGTTTTTTCCGTTTTAAATGCTTTGTTTCTGTGCTGCATCCGCTAGGCATCCATTCTGCATCCGTTCCGTGCCCATTCCGCTTCCTCCCTGCGTCTGGGCGGATGCGAGTTGCGCAGATGTGCAGCGGATGCCTAGCGGATATAGCGGATGCGTAACGGATGCGTAGCGGATGCGTAGCGGATGCGTAGCGGATGCAGAACGGACGAACTGGATACATTTTCCGCGCAAAAGTTTTAAGCAGCCTAAAACTTTTTGAGTGGATGAAACGTCAATAAATGGATGCTGGACGGATAGAGAGGAAGCCAAACGGAGGCAGTGAGTACATCGCGTTTTCGAATGGATGGCAAGGTTTTTTGTCCGTTTTACATCCTCTTTGCATCCGTTGGTGCAGTGTGACAGGGGCTTAATATGCCAGCAATAACTGAAAACACTGTGTTGATATTGAGCACAGTACATGGATTTCCATTACTGCTATAGATGGTTCGGGTTTTTTTTAATTTAAGGATATTTTAATTAAAAAATTATGTGGTCTCATAAAATACAAAAAATGCATTTTATGTGGATAAAAATCCATATATTGAGAACAAAGCAAATAATATTATTACAATTAAAGTTTGTAGCATGGATTAAAATTGCTATTACATCACTGTATTTAATTGCCTTGCAAGACTTCCTTAAGGTCTCTAACCAAGAAGTCCCATTGGGCTTTTTCAGGGAAAGAATTCACAATTGTCAAATAGAGTGAATTCATCAACTGTCTGATTATCACTATAGGCCTGGCTAAGCATTTTTTCAAAAGTTCAGTAATTGGAAAATGAAGAACTGACAGCTGTGATTAAAGCACATACAACAGCTAGCCAACTAACTTTGATACAGACAGATTGTGCTACCTCAGCCCATGTGGTGAATATTATGAGAATGTAGAAAATTGGGTTGAATAAACTGGGGTGCATTTAAACATGCAATAATAGGTCATGCAAATCCAGCTTGCTGTGTAATAAACATTTCTCTGTTTGAAAGGAAGGAAAGATATGTTATTTGAGCAGGCATGGATCTACACCAGCCAGTTGAAAATAGTTTTTCACTCCATATATAAATCTGTGACTGGAACATTGATATCAAAGACACTGCATAGGATAACAGCACACATATTTATTTATTTATTAAATATATGTAAAAATAACCGCTAAATGAAACTACTATGCCTTGCATTAGCCTAATGTAAGGATATCAGTCATATGACATGGCAATTCTAAGACCCTTTAAGTAATCTTCAAGAGATTAAGGCCCAGTCCTACTGCACTTATGGATGCAAAGAGGTTGTAAAAGATTAAAAAAAGCTTGCCATCCGTTGGAAAACGCTATGTATCTGTTGTGTACTCACTGCATACGTGTTTCATACACTGTATCCATCGAGCATCCGTCCACTGAGATTTCATCCACGCAAAAAGTTTTGAGCTGCACAAAACTTTGTGAATGGATGAACTTTCCACCGCGTACAATGTACATCCGCGACATATATGGGTAACAAACGTTCTATGTCTATTATCATCCATTAAACATCCACTGTATCCTCTCTGCATCCTCTGGCCATACCCTCAACTCACACCCGCTGCAGCTGAAAACAGAAAGATGGAGGAAACAAAAAGTACACAGAGCGTCTACACAGCGTTAGTAGCATGGAAATAGAAAGGATGTAAGCGTATGCATCTCATATATAAAGTATTCAAAATGGACAAAATGTTTGTATCTGGGATATATCTTGTATATTTAGGATGTCTGGAGTATGTCTAGAGTATGTAGAAGGCCCCATAGCGGACAACCAATATTTTCTATAAAAAGGGGGAAAGTATGAGTCCAGCAGCCATGGTGTACAGACCTCATCACCCTTGGTCTTGGCCTTCAACATCATCAATTGTTCTCCACCATGGATGATGAGACAGTCCGTATGATAGCTGCGCTCATTCATCACCAGAACCAAAACCTGTTCAGACTGCATCACGTTTTACACAGAAGGAGAGGAAGAAGACGTCCAAGAGCTGTGTGGGTCCGAGGATGGATCGTGAGAAGAATGGAGTTTGGGCTGTATGACCAGTTGATGGTGGAGCTGAGGAATGAAGACCCTCGTGCATTCCATCACTTCATGAGGATGCCACCAGCCATGTTTGACGAACTTGTACAGCATCTGAGACCCAGGTGACCCACCAACTTCTGTTTCAACCTGGACCCTGGACTGAAGGTGACACTGACTCTGCGGCACCTGGCCTCTGGAACCACATACAGAAACATGCAGTATGCATGGAGGGTGCCACACAACAGCATCAGCAAAGTGGTCAGAGAAGTGGTACAAGCCATCATTGAAGAATAGGTGGAGGAGCTCCTCCAGTGCCCCACCACTGACGAAGGCTGGAGGAAAGTTGCAGAACAGTGATATCAGAGGTGGAACTTTCCCCACACGGTTGGAGCCATAGATGGGAAGCACGTGGCTTGCAAAGCTCTAACCAACTCAGGGTCCTCTTATCACAACTACAAGGGCTTCTACAGTATCATCCTCTTTCCATGGTTGATGCTGACTACAAGTTCATGTACATCGATGCTTCAGGCAATGGGTCAGCTTCAGATAGCCAGATATACAATGCCAGTGACCTCAAGGATGGGCTGGAACGCAACCTCATCATGGGTTTTCCAGATCCAGACCCCCTACCCAATGACACACAAGATGTGCCCTACTTCATAGTGGGTGATGATGCCTTCTACCTCAGAACCTACCTCATGAAGCCCTACAGCTCCAGATACCTCACCCGTGAAGAGAGGATCTTCAACTACAGGCTGTCCAGGGCAAGACTGGTGGTGGAGAATGCCTTAGGCATCCTGGCCAACAGATTCCAGGTACTTCTCACCACCATGCAGCATCGCCCACAGACTGTGAGGAGCATCGTGGAAGCTTGCTGCATCCTGCACAATCTCATGCACACCTGCTATCCAGTGTTGCAGAACAGACTTGTCGACCATCAACAAGGGAATGGGGACATGGAGCCTGGTGAATGGAGGCAAGGACGTAACCTGATAGACACTGTGGATGTACAAGGCCCCAACAGAGCTTCACGTGAAGGGAAGAAACAGCGCAACCTCCTGAGACACTGGTGCAACTCCCCAGCTGGAACAGTGGAGTGGCAAGACAGGATGATAGATGATTAATGGATGCTTCCTTGAGACTGTTGCATAACACTGATGAGATTGTGCCATGTATGTTGAGTGGTCCTACAATGAATAGGGCATTAATAAAGAGCTTTGTTTATTTTAAAATGTGTTGATCAATGAATAAATTGTTATTGATAATAAAGGTTCATATGTGTGGCAGCTGGGATGATGGACCATACAGTCCCACTATGGTTGCACTGGAGGTTTATCTATCCCACAACTATCCTTATCTATCCCACAAGCATGCAAAGACTTAACCATTTTTTCAAAGTTTTTACCAAACTTTATTAAGTAAACTTTATTAAGTGTCTTCAACAAAGATATACTTTATTAAACAAGTAAACAACTCAGTCTCTGAGACTATTCTGAGTCAGAATAGACTATTCTGTGTGCGTGCTGCATCCTGTTATATCCGCGGAGCTGACGCAATTCATACCTCCCCGCATGCGCAGTGAACGCTTTGCATCTGATATGCATCCGCGTGGCATCACCTTTGTTTCCTATAGTCGTTCATGATGCATCCGCTTCATCCGCTATGCATCCGTCCCTTCCGCTATGCATCCGCTTTGAAATTCTCCCCTGGAACCCCTTCGGAGGTGTCATCTGCTTCCATCTGCTGTCATCCGCTAGGCTTCCGATGAACATCCGTTTAACATCCCCGCTACATACTACCCACGTCTGTTCTTTTCCATTCTGTTTATGTAAATTTTCACCAATTTTGGGAGTGGATGACAACGGATGGAGCCACCCCCGAAATTTTGCTCATCCACTGTGTCCTTTATCCATACGTTTTGCATCCATCGGCCAGTGGGACCAGGCCTTTATTGCCTATCTATTTCATTTTATTCACAGAACTTCCAATCAAGAAGTTGTATGTCAGCAACATCCATAGAGTCAAATCTCATCTATTACTCACTTTGAAAAACTAGAAAACTTAGATACAAAATTATTTCATTCCTGAAACTCTATGGACATGGAATTGATATATTGGTGTTAATTCAGGAGATTTCATAAATATATATTATTTTTGCTTGAAGAACAAATGCTGGGTGAAGAATTAAGTTCTTACTTTGTTTAACTTGAATATTCCTAACTTAAAAGCATATTTTTTTTCTATGAATACTTAACACTTTGCAATTTGCATAGCTTGACTGGACAAATGTTTGCCCTACAATTGAAAAAACTGTAACTGTGGAGTCATTCTTCAGTGACTCTTCATATTTGACAATTGCACAGGAAACATGATTTTTCTTTCCCTCTTTCAAGTACAGTGCATTCAGAAAGTATTCAACCCTCCTTCACTTTTGTCAATTTTGTTATGCTGCAGCCTCATTCTACAGTTGAAATTCATTTTTTCTCATTAATGTACACTTAGTACCCCCCATAATGACAAAGTGAAAACAGAATTTTAGAAATGTCAGTTAATTTATTTAAAAAGAAAAAACTGAAATATTACCTTGGGATAAGTATTCAGACCCTTCACTCAAGTACTTTGTTGAAAGACCTTTGGCAGCAATTACAGTTTTAAGGTTTTTTTAGTATGATGTGACACGCTTTACACCTGGATTGGGAGATTTTCTGCCATTCTTCCTTGCAAATCCTCTCAAGCTCAGTCAGGTTGGATGATAACCATTGGTGGACAGCCATTTTCAGATCCTTCCAAAGATAGGGTCATGGCTCTGGCTGGGCCACTCAAGAACATTCACAAAGTTTTCCCTAAAGTCCCTCCTGTTTTGTTTTGGTTGTGTGCTTTGGATCATTGTCATGTTGGAAAGTGAACCTTCAGCCCAATCTGAGGTCCTGGATGTTGTGGGACAAGTTTTCATTGATGATACCTCTGTACTTTGCTTCATTCAACTTTCTGACAACCCTGACCAGTGTTTCAGTCCCTGCTGCTGAAAAACACCCTCACAACATGATGCTACCACCACCATACTTCATTGTTGGGATAATTTTGTGCAATGTCTGATTTCATCCAGACACAACATTTAGAATTCAGGACAAACAGTTCAATCTTGTTTCATTCATCCAGAGAATCTTGTTTCTCATAGTCTAAGAGTCCTTCAGGTGCTTTTTTGCAAACTCCAAGCAAGCTTTCAAGTGTTTTGCACTGAGGAGAGACTTCTATCTAGACACTCTGCCATGAAGCCTAGATTGGTGAAGGGCTGCAGTGATGGTTGTCCTTCTAGAACTCTGTCCCATTTCCGTACAGGATTTCTGGTGTTCAGTCAGAGTGACTATCACGTTCTTGGTCATCTCTTTTACTAAGGCCCTTCTCCCCTGATTGCTCTATTTAAGCAGGCAACCAGTTCTTGGTTGTGCCAAACTTCTTCCATTTGAAAATTGTGGAGGCCACTGTGCTCTTAGGAATCTTCAGTGCAGCAGATATTTTATTGTAGCCTTTCCCAGAACTGTGCCTTGCAATAATTCTTTCTCTGAGCTCTTCTCCTTTGATCTCATGGCTTTTACTCTGCTACAATGTCAACTGTAAAAAAGGAGACATATGTGCCTTTCTAAATCATGTTCAATTAATTTAATTTACCATATGTTGATGGTAATCAAGGTACAGAAACACATTAGCAACAATCAAGAGAAAAGCACCTGAGCTAAATTTCAAGTGTCGTGGCAAAGAATCTGAATACTAATGTGATATTTCACTTATTTATTTTTAATAAATTTACAGACATTTCTAAATTTCTGGTTTCATTTTGCATTATGGGGTACTGAATGTAGATGAATGAGAAAAAAAATGAATTTCAACAACTGTAGAATGAGGCTGCAGCATAACAAAATTGACAAAAATGAAAGCGGTCTAAATGCACTGTATATCGATGACAACTTACTGAAACTATGGTCTGCTTAAGAATTTGCAATATTTCTCTTGCTGCTGTCACTAATAACAAAGTATCAATTAGATTACAAGGATTTGGGTGCAGTATATTTAGAATACATGGAGGGGGTGGTGATTCTACATTCTTTGATTGAAGCAAAGTATCTAATCATGTTTAAGCAATGCTCAAATTTTCAAGAAGGGCTAAATGACTCATGAGATAAAATAAAAGCATCCTTTTTTCATATTATGAAACTGCTGCATTTAATTTTCCATTCCTTGTTTTTGCAGATGGCAATCCATATACCTGGTGGATCGGGCGTGCCAATGAAAAGCAATACTACTGGGGTGGCTCTGGACCAGGCATTCAGAAATGTGCCTGTGGCATTGAACGCAATTGTACTGATTCAAAATACAGTTGCAACTGTGATGCTGATTCAAAACAAGAGTAAGTGAGATATTATATTTCATAATACATTAATTTGACCTGATTTTTGACCCCAAGTTTAGGTGGTTGCAAGATAACTGGAGAAAGAATCTCCTACTAATTAAAATAAATAAGTTGAATTATTTTGCTGGGAATTCATGATCTGGAATATTAAAATAAGCAATCAGTACACTTTTAGCCTATTTACAGAATAATTATTTTGGAAAATACCATACATTTTATTGTACTGATCTGTGTAAATATCTTGTATCTCCTGGGGTTCCCTTTTTTTCAGTTAGGAAAATGTATTTTAATTTTAAAAAAATATTTTATTTTGATACTAAAAATCTGAGAGGAAACTAAATACTTTTTTTAAAACATGAGTAATCTGAAATTATAATTAATATTATGTAATAGTTTGATTCTTAGTAATTATATAAATTTGTGATTATGGCTTTGAAAGTCTTAATAATGACTTCATAAAGAAAAGTTGATAACAGTTTACTGATAGATTGGATTGAAAATTTATTCCATTACATTATTAATAGTTGCTAAACTGCAAAGCTACACAGTTCAATCGGATAAATAGATAATTAAATACATGAATATATAGAAAATGAGGATAAATTAAAGAGGCTTTCTTTCACATGATTTTTAGATGAGGTTGGAAGAATAAAAAGTGATATGAACAAACTAAGAAAATGAAAGGGAAAGGAGAGGTAGCAAAATAAATTAGCATGTGATCAGTTTAAGAAGTGACAGATCATAAGGGGCTGAGCTTCAAAATAAGGCAAATAAATTATGTAAGACATATCTAAGTAGATGGTTATTGAAAATCTGTGAAGGATTCTTCATGTCTCCAGTCCAGTCAATGATCAAATAGGCATCCAATGCTTTTCAGTATTCACTGACTGATGCATTGAATATTGACCATATTAATCAATTTAGGTGACTGAATTCCAGTTTTTATATTAAAACTTTTTTTGCTAATTATGCAGTTTTCTAACTCTTATCTTCAAGTGTGAGGAAAATATGACTATAATTAGCTGATCACTTTCTGGTTTATTTGTTTAGACCATAAAAGGAGGAATAAAAAGATTGAACGTATAAGCAAAATACTTGTATATATTTTGTCTTACTGGACTGATATGATCCTACCAATTGAATCATTGTCATATTTCTTATACTCCAAAAGACTATGTTTTTAGAGGCAAGAAATGAATCATAATAGTCTATTGTAGTGATTAGAGATGTATTGTTTCTTAATTCCAGTCACTGAGCAATTTATATTGCTTTCTTTTATCTTCGTTATTTTCTTAATCTTTGCATAGTAATAGTATTCCAAAGATATTTTTAAAAAGGGAAGCTTTAACTACTTCCCAGAACTTGCAACTACATCTTCTTATGAAGGATTTCTTGGTATAAAATAGCCTGTAGCATCTGAACAGATTAGAAAGATTACTATTTCCAATTCCTTGTCCATTTTTATATTCCTGCAGTTCACAAATTAAAAAAAAAACCATGTGTTGCAGCTATGACCTTAAACTATCAAATTATATTAAGATAGTCCAAAGAGAAGGGGGACAAAAAAGCAAACTTTCATTAATTGCCTTTCACTTCCTGTAATGAAGTAGTGGGATTCAAAATTTTTTTACTACCACTTCTGTGGATGTGACTTGGTGGGCGTGGCAAGAAAAGGATACTGTAAAATCTCCAGTCAGAGGTGGTATTTGCCGGTTCTTCAAACTACTCAGAATTTGTGCTACTGGTTCTCCAGAAGTGTCCAAAATCTGCTGAATACCATCTCTGATCCTGATATTGTTAGTAAAGTCCAGCAGGAAAGATGACATCATTTCAGCTACATGTAGTTATACACTTATGTATTTATTTATTTATTTGTTTGTTTGTTTTGTCAAGTGATTATTAGATAACAGGTATAAGTATAAACATGGTTATGAATACATGAAATTGATACGTATAAGGAAAAAAAAATAAACAACAGGACAGGGACAGTAGGAACATTGGTGCGCTTATGCATGTCCCCTAGAGACCTCTTAGGAAAGGGGTGAGGTCAATAGTAGACAGTCTAAGGTTAAAGTTTTGGGGATTTGGGGAAGCAACCAGAGAGTCAGGTAGAATATTCCACACATTGACCACTCTGTTGCTGAAGTGGTATTTCCCGTAATCAAGTTTGGTGCTGGTTTGAGTTTGTATCTATTGTATGCTCTTGTATTGTTATGGATGAAGCTGAAGTATACATTGACAGGTAGGACATTGCAATATATAATTTTATGTACTATACTTAGATCAGACCGAAGGCGGTGTAGTTCTAGGTTTTCTAGGTCTAAAATTTCAAGTCTGGTGGCATAAGGTATTCTGCAATGAGTAGAGGACTTCTATTTCTGGACTTTCTCAACTGTATTAATATCAGATATATAATGCAGGTTCCAGACTAATGAGTAAATGTATTCAAGTATTGGTCTCGCAAATATTTTGTATGCTGTAGTTAATAATGTGATATTACCGGAGAAAAAGCTATGCAGGATTAGGTTAACAACTCTTAATGCCTTTTTGGCTGTGTAGTTACAGTGGGCCCTAGCACTTAGATCATTAGAGATGAGTACTCCAAGGTCCTTGACAGAGTTTGAATCATCAACAAGGTCTTAACTATTCAGCTTCTATTTTATTTTCTGATTTTTTTTGTCAATATGTAAGACAGAGCATTTATTTATTGAGATTTGAAGTTGCCATTTGTTTGACCATTCTGATACATAGTCGAGGTCTTTCTGAAGGGTAAGCAGTATTGTCAGTGGTATTGAATAGCTTTACACCATCAGCGAAAAGAATGCAGTTGCTCTTAATATGATCATAGAGATCATTTATGTAGAGTATGAAAAGAGTTGGTCACTGCCTTGGGGGACACCATTGTTGACAGGTACAGGATTTGATAAGATGCTCCCAATTTTGACCATTTGTTGTCTGTTTGATAGGAATGCTTCTATCCAGTTATGCAGTTGTCCAGAGATACCGTAAGATTTTAGTTTTAGGAGTAGTTTGTTGTGTATCACTGAATCAAAGGCTTTACAGAAGTCTATGTAAAATGCGTCTATTGCTTTGCCCTGATCGAGTTTTGTAGTCAATATGCTTTTGCAGTGTAAGAGTTGCAGATTACAGGATAGTTTTTTTCTGAAACCAAATTGTTTGTTAGAGAGTAGGTTGTTTGTCTCTAAGTGGAGGATAATGGATTGGTTAATCATGGATTCCATGACTTTACAGGTAACACAACATAAAGATATTGGTCTGTAATTTTCAACTAGGACGGGGTCTCCCTTTTTGAAGATGGGGATGACTGTGGCTTGTGACCATAGGTTTGGCAAAGAGCTGGTTCTGAAAGATTTTTCAAAGATGATGCTTAGAAGTTCGGCTATGGCAGTGTATAGCTTTTTTAAGAAGTAGGCACATATTCTGTCCAGCCCAATAGATAGAGATGGTTTTAGATTGTGTAGTGCTTTTTCAACATTGACTTTTGTAAATTCGATATGTATTATATTATTGTAGTTGTCTGTGGTTCAACTTGGAAATACTGGGCATGATCCATAGCTGTTTACAAATACTGAGCCAAAGAATGTGTTAAAGAGGTTCGCTTTAATAGTGTCATCATTGCAGTCTTTACCATTAGGTCTTTTCAGGGTAGGATGGACCTTGAGTCTTTTAGTTTGTTGCTTACAAAATTGTAGAAAGTGTGGGTGGAATTGGTGTGTAGAAGGTTTTCCTCTTGTTTAATGTGATAATTGGTGCATTCAGTCTTTATGTAGTGGCATAATATTTTGTATCGGCTTTTAAAGTTGACAATGTGATCAGATTTGTTTTTCCACCAAAGGGATTTCTTTTTGGATTGGAGCTTCCTTATTGTTATGGGTAATTTGCTTTTTTGTTTTGTTTTGGAAATTGTGATTGGTACATATAGTTTGATGATTCTTTTGACTTCAAATAAAAATATCTTATAATAGTCTTCAACAGTGTTGCATCCAGTGAATAGAGATTGCCAATCAAGAGATGAGAGATCATTGTCTATAAGATCATAGTTCCTTTATAGTTGAAAAGGGTTCTTTAATTTGTATTCTATAAATTGAATTCAAACTATTGCAGAAGATGAGATTGAGGCAGTTGTTAAGTCTAGTATTGTTGGTTACTAGTTGTTCCAGTCTCAGATTTGTTACAGTATTGTAGAAGTTTGCATGTATGGGTTAGTTGTACATTCGTTTAGGGTCCAGTTGATATGAGGTAGATTGAAGTCACCAAGAAAGATAAAAGTGTGTGGGCAGGATGTTGCCCATGTTAGTAGTGAGTTTAACTTGTTTACATGTTCGATGTCATAATCAGGGGCTCTGTAACATATTAAGAATCAAAATGTGATATTTAAGGACAGTTCACAGACTATGGTCTCAGGAAGAACAAGCTCCTGGGTAACTTGGATATTTTTTAGATGTAGGGACTTTTTTATAGAAGATAGCAACACCACCTCCTCTGTGGACTTCACAAACTGATCAGTAAACCAGTTCAGAAGTTCCTTTCCCCCCATCCCCTCACAGGCTAGTGAATATCCGGAAAGGATGCTGCAATTTCCCACAGACCTCCCCTCAGGAGCCTCAAAGCGCTCACCATCCCTCTGGCATCTGACAAGCCTCCTCCCAGCGTGCTTTCTCTTTGCCAGAAGCTCTCACACGCCCAGCGGGAAGGAGGAGGCTTGGTGGAGGCAACTCCAGAGGGGGAGGCAGGAGGCAATACCAGTTCAGAAGTTCCTTTCCCCCCACCACCACCTCACAGGCCAGGGAACACCTGGGAAGGGCTCTGATGCTGTGATCTCCTGTACACTACCCTCCCTCCCCATGCACATCAGTCCATCCTCCACCTGTATAATCTCTGTTGCAGACACAGGTGCGCTGGGGACCACCAAAATTTTCTCACAGACCACCAGTGGTCTGCAGACCACCGGTTGGCAACCTCCAACCAGACTTAGACAATGCTATAAAGCACTGTATAAAGTCTAACTGACTTAGACAATGCTATAAAGCACTATGGAGCAGAATATAAATAAGTGCTGTTACTATTGCTGTTGAATTCAGGCTTCAAAATGGTGTGCATTAATTTCTTTAAAGACTACATTTCTTTGTGCACATAAGGGCTTGTATGAAACAATGGAATTGTGTTTTCAACATTTCCCCATAGACCTAAGAATTGAAGATGGGGTAGTAGCTCACACATTGCTCAGGTAAATTTCTTATACATTGAAGATCCTTAATGCCAGTTTCAGTTTTGATTTTACTATACCATTAATAGAGACAGAAGAGAATTACATTTACTATCTATCTGTCTCAATGGGGCTTTTATGTAGGAATTTATACATGCTGCAATTATACAAAATTATATTCTCTATATTTATTTATAGATGGTGGTGCTTTTGTTTTGCTTTATTTGCTTTATTTAGGGAGAGATATGTCAGATTAGGTATTTTTGTGCTTTGGGCAAGTGTATGTAGTGAGGAATGAAATAAATATTCTGCCTGAATGAATTTAACAACTTTGGTGGAAAGATAACAGCATTCTGTGCACCTCGGCATATAGTCTTGCTGTCCACATGGCCACCGAAATGTCTTTGGGCCTCCCTCAACTAAGAAATGGAGATGAGCACTGCCTCCTAGAGTCAGATACTAAGGACTGGGGAAACCTTTACCTTTACCTTTAAAATAAATATGCTGCCTGGGTGCATTTGTACATATGCACTTTTTCAGGATACGTATTTTTGTGGGGTTGGAGGGAAGATACTGTATGAAGTCTTGCATGGTTCTAGTTGAGAAATAATTCTCATCTTGACCAACATTTTCTTTCATCTCTGTGGATTGTTACATCACATATAAGAACTTATCAGGAATATGCCAGATGTCATAAACCAACACTAAACCAGATACTCCAACAAACAAAAAGCAGACAAAACAAATATTTGCTTAATATTGTGTGCAAGCCACTCTATACTGTGTCTTCATATATTACTTGGCACGTGTTAAATTTGCTGCATTCCTACAGCCTATGTTTTTATGTTGGATTTTGGCCGTAAAACACCTGTTTCTATGTACAGTAATACATTTCCTCTATTTGTTTCATTCAATACACCCGAACATTAATAACAACAAAGTGATCCTCAATTGACTCCACAGTAGTTACTTAGGTATTTTTACAGACTTTGGAATAAACCCTACTTCATTTGTTCCCTAATTCATATATTTTCATCCTGCTAAACATTGTGAAGATGTGTGTATGATACAATGAATCTTAAACTTTAGAAGTTACTTTTGTTATGAGATAATTTGATGCATCATTAAACAGTACAAATCTTTAAAATGAAGCCATGAACATAAAATAATGAGGCTTTTTCATATTTAGTTTGAAATGTATCATTTGAGAAGTATTCTTCCCATCCTAATTTCAGGAATCCCTTTTAAGTCACTGATGCTCAGTTTCTATTCAATTTCAGTTTTGCAATATCGCTGATATTGTTCACGTGTTCACTGGATTGCAAGCTTTAAGAGAGTCATTTGTGATGAGTCAATTATATAGAAATTAAACTGCAGTCCTAAACACACTGAAAAACAAAAAGAAAAAAGAAAACAAAAAGCCTTGGAAATTAAGTTAACCTCAAACTATCACATGTTAAACCCACTTCTGTCCTGTTTCATTCCATGCCTTTTTGTTTTTTATTTGATATTACAATAGATTCACTGCAATCTTCTTTATTTTTTTGGATTAAAATGTAATGCCAAATGAAGAGAGACTCTACTCATATCAAGGACAGTGTTTCGGTAAATAGAGTCCTTCTATACTATTACATGATAAGTTGGCTGAACCATTTCAGATCAAACTTTCCCATAAAGATTTCAAATAATGCCCAAAACACTGAAGATGATTAATTAATTGTTCTCACATTAATATTCAAGTCAACATGCATTGAATAGAGGACAGATATTGAACAAAAATTCATTCATGAACTTGATACATTAATGAGGATTTAAGTTGTGGCGGCAGGTTATCCAAATCAAGATTCAGTTTAGGATAATTTAGTTTTTGCTACTAAAGCCAAAATATGCCAGAATAGTAATATTCAGGATATCCCACGGAAGTATACCCTGTTTCCCCAAAAATAAGAGCCATCTGAAAAAAATAAGCCTTAGCATGATTTTTCAGGATGCTTGTAATATAAGCCCTAACCCAAAAATAAATTAAGATGGTTAGCCATACAGATGCATTTAATACCATATATCCCTGAAAATAAGCCCTAACTGGAAAATAAGCATTAATGTGCCTTTTGGAACAAGAATTAAATAAGACCCAGGCTTATTTTCAGGGAAACATGGGTAGTCTGCATACATAATTTTTAAAAATTGCATTTTTGTTTTCATTTGTTTTGAGGGACAAAATGGAACACCTCTAATATTCATTAAGACAAGCTGACTTTTTAAAATTTTATACACAACACCGTAACAAACAACATAATTGCAAAATTGAATCAGAATTTTGCAGTCCTATACAAAAGACTGAAAAAATAAGCTGTTTTCATGATGCAAGTTTTTTAATTTATTTTATTTTTAATACAAATAATCCATCATTCATTAAACAGAGTGTCGTCTGGGTACAAATATCTTATGCAATAACAATTAAAGTTTCCAACCATAATCATTTGCATTAGTATTAATTCTCTACTCTTAGTTTATTACTAATATACATAATATATCTAATTGTTATAACAATCCTCATCTTGGTTTAACTTCTATTGTCTATATTTCACTAGTAATTTCTACTGTCTATATTTCTTTTATTTCTAACTTTCATATTTCTTGTCTAACTATCAATAAAATGATTCCCATATCATATAATATTCAGTCTGTTCCTTCTCTTTAATTGCAAGTGTTTAATAGCACATTCTAATACTTTCCTGATCACGCTCTCATCAGTAGGAATCTCTTTACTTTTCAAATTTTGTGCAAATATAATTCTAGCTGCATGAATAGTCAAATATACATTCTCTTTCCTATAGATTTCAGATACAATCCCCAAGAAAAATATTTCAGGTTTTAAGTCAATGTGCTGTTGTATCATCTTTTCCAACCATGTATGTATTTTTGTCCAGTATTTTTTGGCTTCTATACATGTCCACCACATATGGTAATATGATCCAGGTGTCTGGTGGCATTTCCAACATTTAGTTGATTTATCTTCAAACATCCTTGCCAACCTTGCCAGTGCAAAATGTGATCTGTAAAATATCTTATACAAGTTTTCTTTATATGCAGTTGACATTGTTAGTTTATAGTTTCTATCCCAAAGTTTCTGCCCTTTATCTAGTTCTATTATATAACCAAAATTCTTTGCCCATATTATCATTGTCTCCTTCATTTGTTATTCTTCCAATTTAATACCCAGTAAATAGCTATACAATTTTTTATCAATCTTTCATCTGTTCCTGCTAGTATCTTATCCAATTCTGTCAATTCTTTGTAAAAAAAAAAATCATATAATTTTACATCTTTTTCATATCTAGATTGTATTTGTAATTGTGAATACCAAGCCATATTGATCCCTTGCTCATTCAATTCTTGTCTGGTTTTGAGCTCACCCTTTTCATTCAAAATATCTTTATATCTCACAATATTTCCCATATTAATAATATTTGGGTGAATAAGTGCTTCCATTGTCAAAAGCCAAACTGTATCTTCAAGTAGTGCCATTCTCTAATTCTTCCCCACACTAACAATAAAGCATTTCTTATATAATGTCTTTGAAAGTTTTCCCATATCATAAGAAAGCATGCCAGGCCAATTGCAGATCATGTCCCTCCAAGGTCAATAATCTTATATTTCTCAGTTTAATCCATTATTTCATCTATGTTAGCACTGCAGTCTGTAATATAGTACCCAATTTGGTAATCCAAAACCTCCTCTACTTCATGTATCCTATAACATTATAATTATTCTTGCTTTTTTCCCTTAGTAAATAAATTTTACTATTATTTTGTTCAGATCTTCAAAATATTTTTCCCAATTTTATTGGAATTGTTTGTAACAAAGCCAATAATCTTGGCAAAATGTTCATCTTAATTGTAGCTATTCTTCCTGTTAACAATAATTGCAAATTCTTCCGTTTTTCCAAATCCAGCTTAATTTGTTGTATCAATTTATAATAATTATCTTCCTTGATAGTTATACATCTTGCTGTTAATTGGATCCCTAAATATTTTAAGCCTATGTCATACTGAACCAACGGATGCAAAGAGGATGTAAAACGGACAAAAAACCTTGCCATCCATTCGGAAAGGCGATGTACTCACTGCCTCCATTTGGCTTCCTCTCTATCCGTCCAGCATCCGTTTATGGACGTTTCATCCACTCCGAAAGTTTTGGGCTGCCAAAAACTTTTGCGCGGAAAATGTATCCAGTTCATCCGTTCTGCATCCACTACGCATCCATTACGCTCCGCTATATCCGCTAGGCATCCGCTACGCATCCGTGCAACTCCATCCACCCGGACGTGGGGAGGAAGCGGAATGGATGCAGAACAGATGCGGAACGGATGCAGAACGGAAACAAAGCATTCAAAAAGGAAAAAACATTCGCAGAAGGGACCTATCTCAGATATTAAGGATGTCTAGGGGATGCCTAGAGGATGCCTTGAGGATGCCTAGCAGAAAACCTATACTGCCTATAAAAAGGGGGAGCAACTCACCTGCATCTCACTTTCAGAACAGCAGCCCAGTGGTGCAGACCTCTGCAGCCTTCATTTGCCTCTTGCTCTTCCACAGCATCCAGTCATGTCCACCGTGGATTGTAACAAAGTCCTTTCGGCAGCCACCATCATTCTGCAACAGTGCAAAGCCATCTACAGGCTCTGTGAACTCTACCACAGGAAGAAAAGGAGGCGGCCAAGAAGCGTCTGGGTCCGAAAATGGATCAGGAGAAGAGCAGAGTACGGACTGTACAACAAACTGATGGTGGAGCTCTGGAACGAAGACTCTCGTGCATTCCAGAACTTCATGAGGATGCCTCCAGCCATGTTTGACGAAGTTGTGCAGTGGCTGACACCCAGGTTGACCAAGCAAAGCACCAACCTCCAGCCCAGCCTGGAACCTGGGCTCAAGGTGGCACTCACTCTGCACCACCTGGCCTCAGGGACCACCTACAGGAGCATGCAGTACGGCTGGAGGGTGCCACACAACACCATCAGCATTGTGGTCAGAGAAGTGGTGCAGGCCATCATCGAAGAATAACTGTAGGAGCTCCTCCAGTGCCCCTCCACTGAAGAAGGCTGGAAGAAAGTTGCAGAGCAGTGGTATCAGAAGTGGAACTTCCCACACACCATTGGAGCCATGGATGGCAAGCACGTGGCCTGCAAATCTCCAGCCAACTCGGGGTCCACTTATTTCAACTCCAAGGGCTTCTTCAGCATCATCCTCTTCATGTACATTGATGCTTCAGGCAACGGCTCCTCTTCAGATGCCCAGGTATACAACACCAGTCACCTCAAGGAGGGGCTGGAACGCAACCTCATCGTGGGCTTCCCAGATCCAGAACCCCTGCCCAACAACACACAAGATGTGCCCTACTTCATCGTGGAGGATGACGACTTCTCCCTCACAACCTACCTCATGAAGCCCTACACCTCCAGACTCCTCACCCGTGAAGAGAGGATCTTCAACTACAGGCTGTCCAGGGCAAGACGGGTGGTGGAGAACGCCTTTGGCATCCTGGCCAACAGGTTCCAGGTACTTCTCACCACCATGCAGCATTGCCCAGAGACTGTGAGGGGATCATGGAAGCTTGCTGCATCCTGCACAATCTCATGCGCACCCGCTACCCAGTCTTGCAGAACAGGCTCGTGGACCTCCAACAAGCCAATGGGGACATGGAGCCTGGGGAATGGAGGCAAGGGCAAAACCTGATTGACACTGAGGATGTGCAAGGCCCCAACAGAGCCTCACATGAAGCAAAGAAGCAGCGCAACCTCCTGAGACAATGGTGCAACTCCCCAGCTGGAGCATTGGAGTGGCAAGACAGGATGGTAGATGCTTAATGGATGCTTCCTTCAGCCTGTCTCATCACACGGATGAGATTGGGCCATGTATGTTTGGTTGGCCTACAATGAACAGGGCATTTAATAAAGAGTTGTGTTTATGTTGACATGTGTGGATAATTATTACATTATTGTTGATAATAAAGGGCCGTAGGTGTGGTACCTGGGAGGCTGGACCATACATTCCCACTATGCTTGCACTGGAGGCTTATCTATCCCACTGCTATCCTTACCCATCCCACTACTATATTAACCCATCCCACAAGCATGCAAAGGCTTAAACCATTTCTAAAAGTTTCCAGCAAGACTTTATGTAAAAAAAGAAATGAAGCAAGTGTGTGAATCATAAATAGACTTTATTAACAACAAGCTATAAGACAAAAATGAGTCTCTGGCACTCCTCTTGTTCTCTCAGTCTCAGGGGTGAAGGGTGCAGGTGCTGTGGAGTTGGCTGGTGCTGGAGTGCTTGTCATCAGCTCCTCCAGAAGCAGAAGCAGCAGAAGCCCCAGCCCCAGAAGAGCGACCCCGTGCTGCAGAAGCCCCAGCAGAACCAGAGTGAGGGCCAGGGGGTGGGATGAAAGCCCTGTCCCTCTTGCCAGGGCTGGCAGCAGATGGCTGAGGCTTTCTGTGCTTCCGCATGATTGTGGGGTTGCTGGCTGGCAGGGAGGCTGGCAGGAACCAAGGCTGGCAGGAAGGCTGACAGGGAGGTTGGCACCAAGGCTGGCAGGCAGGCACCAAGGCTAGCAGGCAGACCTGAACCAAGGCTGGCAGGAAGGCAGGCAGCAAGGCTGGCAGGCAGACCGGCTGGCAGCAAGGCTAGCAGGCAGGCTGGCAGCAAGGCTGGCAGGGAGGCTGGTAGCAAGGCTGGCAGCAAGGCTGCTAGCAAGGCTGGCAGCAAGGCTGGCAGGCAGACATGCAGGCAGGGCAGGCAAGGCAGTCGATGTGTCCGGCAGCAGGTCTTTCCTCTGAATGGTGCCCTGCTTCCGAGCTGCTTCTGTTATATCTGCGGGGCTGACACAATGCATCCTCCCCGCATGCACAGTGAACGCCAGGCATCCATTAGGCTTCTGCTGTGCATCCGCTAGGCTTCCGCTCTGCATCCGCTTCATCCGTTCGATGTCCACTCTGCATCCGCTCTTTCCATTCCACGTCCGCTTTGCTGAGGTCCCCCGGAAGCCTAGAGGATGTGCCATCTGCTCCCATCCACTTCCATCCGCTGGGCTTCCGTTCCGCATCCGCTTTGCATCCGCCCTGCGTCCTCCCCACGTCCATGTTATCCGCTCCGGTTATGCAAATCTTTTGAGAGCGGATAACAACGGATGGAACATTTTGCTTGTCCGCTGTGTCCTTTTTGCATCCATTGGCCAGTGTGACATGGCCTTTACTTTCTTCATAATCTGAATACCTAATCTTTCTGTTAATTTTTTTTTTCTGCTTTTCTGTGATGTTTTTCACAAAAGCCTTTGTTTTTTTCTCTATTTATTTTCAAACCTCCTGCTTCCCCATACTCTTCTATCTTTTGTATTAACTTAGGGAGTATTTTCCTGAATTTTTTAATTTATTTATTTTTTGTTTTATAGTCCAATTCCACATTTACTATTGCATTAAAGTCTCCTAGTATACATATGCTTTCATACTCCAATTCTATTATTTTCTTATGCAGTTTAGTGTAAGAGTCTTGATTGCTATATGGCACATATATTGCCACTGAGAGAATCTGTTTGTAGTTTAGCATTATCCCCGGGGTGAAACTACCCAAACCAAAAATATTCTCAATGTCCCCAAGGGATATGGATGAACTAAGAAAGTAAATCGATTCCCAACTTAGCCAGGTGTTTCATCTAGCCAAAGATTTCACAGGTTGCAGCCCCCATGCTATTCAAAGAAAAGAAAGATGGGGGTGAGACTTTGTGTTGATTTTTCTGGAATAAACATAGTCTGCATACAAAACACCTCCCCCCTCTAATGAAGGACCTATTGAACCTTTTTGCAAAAGGCAAAGTATTTACCAAACTAGACCTGTGAGAGGTGTACTGCTGGGTCCAAATAAGAAAGGGGGATGAATGGAAGACTGCATTCAGTTGCCTTCTTGGTAGTTTCTAGTTCAAGGTGATGCCTTTGGACTCCAGGGAGCCCTACACAATATTTATGCAACTCATTAATGAAGTACTACATGAGCATCTCTACCAGGGAGTCCTAGTTTATTTAGATAACATTCTCATCTTCACTGAGACCATGGAAAACTAGTGTGACAGATGTTGAAGAAACTTCTCGATGCCAAACTTTAAATCAAGCTATCAAAATGCAGACTCCATGAAACCTCCCTAGACTGCCTAGACTACTGAGCATCCAACAAAGGGATTGAGTTTGACACAGCCAAAATCCAAGCAGTGTTCAATTGGCAATCCCCTTGCACAACTGCAATTTCTTGGGGTTCACAAACTTTTACTAACAATTCATTCTTGCATTCACTGAGATTGCATTACCACTACTGAATTATTGAAAACAAAAGGACTGACCCCAAACTAAAACCCAACTAGCTGCTGAACTGGACCCTTGAATGTCAGCAGGTATTCAAAGAACTGAAGGGATTTTTTTTCTAAAGAACCAATCCTATTTCACCCTGATCCCAACAAGCTTTTTGTAGTGCAAGCTGACACCAGTGATATCGCCATCACAGCAGTTCTCCTACAGAACAATTTGGTGAGTCAGCTGCAGTGTCCAAAAAGTTGGCAGATGCAGAATGACATTGGGCCATATGGGTGAAAGAGGCTTTCATGGTCCATTGGATCCTCCTCTCCTAGAGATATTTCTTGGAAGGGGGAAGGGAGCCTTTTGAAGTCTGGACTGACCATAAAAACTTAGAGGCATTGAAAATGCCACAAAAACTGTCCCCTAAACAAGACCGCTGGGTGCAGTATTTCAAAAAATTCAATTTTGAATCCCAGGTGTAAAGAACAAACTAGCTGATGGGCTAAAAAGGAAACCCCAGTTTAACAGTAAGTGGGAGGAAGTGATACATGCAGTGATGCCCCAATCACAGCCAGTGGCTCAAGTCACAACCTGAAACCAAGCTAGGAGTTGGGGGGAATTCCAAGACTGACCCAATCTCAGCAGAGATTAAATATGCTATCCCTGCATACCAGTGGTTGAAGGACAACCGCAATGTCCTGACAATGCAAGATGGGTTAGCTTGGAAGAGTCCCAAGTTGTACATCTCCACCAGCCTGAAAGTGCTGCAGTGATGCCACAACTCAAGGCTGACTGCACACTTTGGGTACCTAAAAACCCTCCACTTGGTGTGGCATCAATTCTGGTGGCCAAAGATGAAAGCTGATATAGAGGATTATGTCATAAGCTGCTACACCTGTGCAGCAAAGAAAATGCAGTCCATAATAGCACTGGCTTAACTCTGTTCCAAGTTACTAGCAGAATGGACTTTGTGCCAATGCTTGAACTATCTCAAGAGCCTCCCACCTCGATGTCCTTGGCTGAATGGATGGACTTGTTACAAAAGGGGTGGGAGAATACCAAGCAAACTTTCATCCAAGCTGCTGAAAAGTACAAGCATCAAGAAGATAAACACTGCTTACCACAAGTCCCTTTTAAAGTTAGCAACAGGGTCTACCTGTCTACTAAATATCATAGGCTGAGACTGCCCATTAAGAAACAAAGTCCCAAATTCATAGGCCCATTCCCTATAAAGAAAATTATAAACCCGTAATGGTGCAGCTGAATTTCCCTCGCTTATAGGGGAAGGTGTGTTCAGTTTTCCTTAGTAGCTTATTGAAGATCCCAAGTCAGACCCGGTGATCGACCAGTGTCCAAACCAATAATGGTCCGGGGGAAGAGCAAAGTAAAGAAAGAAGATCTTGTAAAAGTAAAGTAAAGAAGATTCTTGATTCTAGGTTACATAGAGGCCGATTACAATATTTAATTCATTGGAAGGGGTACCTTTTGTCTGAAGCCACTTGGGTGAAAAGTTGGGATGTAAAAGCAGATAGATTAGTAAAGCAGTTTCATGAGAAATTTCCCAATAAGCTGAAGAGGCCCCTTGGGGAAGAAGAGATGGTTAGTTGCTGTGGATTCTAACCCTCTGTCACTTGTTTTATTTGAGGATGTTATCATTGCTTGAGGGGAGGCAGCCTGTCAGTCCCAGATCCATTTTGAATTAGATTTGTGGCTGCCACAAGGGAGGGTGTGTAACTGTGGGAACAAGAATGAAGGGTAACTGTGGAAACAAGAGTGAAGGGAGGATAGTCACAACTTTCTTTCGCCAGAGCTCAAGGTCAAGTCACTAGAGTTTGGAGGGGAGTGACTGGACTTCGTGGGAATTCACAATGGAGGCGGATTGGAGAGTGCAACTTGAGGGTCATCAGTAAGGGGCTGAGTGTGAATTTTAGTGTATTAGGGGAAAACGGGAATTCAGATTCGGGTTTTCTCCAAATATGCCAATATGACTTCTCTAATAAATTCTTAATTAGATGGACTTTGTCTCTGAGTGCCAAAATTGGAGTGGAGAGTTTGATTGGAACACATTCAATGTCTGAGGTGCTATCACAGGAAAAAGATAGAAACCATGTCTACTACACTATCCATCAGTTAAGCAAAATATTATAGCATTGGAAAAATGTAAGGTGATATAATTTAATCCACACATGATTGTTATCTAAAGACATTTCCTTCTCTTTTTTACAATTAAAATATTATAGACTAATTAAATAGCACCTCAAAGATAGTCAGAATTCACTATTTTTAAAAAAAATTAGATATGTTATGAAATCTGCAATTTTTAAAAATTTCATTGCTTAATGACTAATGACCTTCCTACACTTTTTGTTTCATAAAACATTTTTGTTGCATTATAACAAAATTTATGCGTACAAGTAAGGAGACCACAAAAAATTTGTATCTCCAGATGACAGATAGATAAGCATAGCTGTGAACCAGGGATAACAAGATTATAAGCTTTGTATTTCCCACAATATCTAATAGCTTCTAAATGCAGTTGCATATCTTTATACTATGAGTTGCATACAGTTTGAAACCTAATGTTCAAATTTTGCAGCAATGTCTAGAGCAGTGGTTCTTAACCTGGGTGATATTGCCCCCCAGGGAGCGATTTCATTTTTCAGGGGGCAATGGAACAAAAAGGGGCGACCTGGGGTGAAGGAACAGAAGGGGGTAATATGGGGGTGATGGAGCGAGAGGTTTTGGGGACACTTTTGAGACATTTTTCATACAGTGAACCACTGTATATCTGTCGTACAAAAACATCAGATCGCTTGTTATTAGTGGGTTGAACTGTGTTTTAAAATGTTCCTCCAGCTAGCTTCAGTACAGAACACCATAGATATGTGAATACACATCACTCATCTTCATGTGCGATATGGGAAAAGACTGGAAATAAATTATTTGCATGATGACAATTTTAAAGAAAACAAAAACATGTTTGCATAAATTGAAGAATTATTTCTCTGTGTTGTAATTGAGAGGTTATGTTGGGGGAGGGAAGTGATGATAACTTCCTCAATGCCTCAAGGGGGCAATTCTTTCAAAAAGGTTAAGACCCACTGGTCTAGAGCAAACTGTTGTTTCTGCACACTTTGTCATCTTTAAATTAAGGAACATATCCATTTGCAATGTATAGAATAACAGAATAACCAAGTTTGAAGTGACCTTGAAGGTCTTCTAGTTTAACCTCATGCTCAAGCAGGAGAATCTGGACAATTTCAGACAAATGACTGTCCAATCTCTTAAAAACTTCCAGTAATGGAGCACAAACAACTTCTGAAGCAAGCCATTCCATTGGTTAACAGTTCTGTTAGGAAATTTCTGTTGAATTCTAGATTGGCTCTCTTGTTGATTGTTTCCATCCATTGCTTCTTGTTCTGAATTTTCGTGCTTTGATGTAAAATATTCAGAGCCTTCGTGACCAATCTATACTTTTCTTTTTTCTCAGAATGGGATCAATTTTATTTATAAAATTTGAGTTATTAAATTATAAAACTCTGCAAAACAAGTCATAAAGTGCTAACAGGTGAATGAAGCAGTATTTTATTTTCTAAAATGGGGAACTGTCTATTTGAGAGAACACCTCAGCAACCTAAAAATAATAATAATAATTCACCTCATGACTGTAAAGTATCTATTTCTCCCTGCTTTTTGAAGCAGATTGATTTGCATAATGAAAAAGATGCATATCCAATTATATATCTGTTAATTACCTTTCTGCTTTGACATTGATTTAAATATGTTTACAAATTTAAGAGTACTGAGTTGCTAATTATTACTGATAATGGATGAGCATGAACAATTTCTAAAGATAGCTATTTAGTATTTCTCCTTCTTCCAATGCCATCATCTATGTCTAATTGAAACATTTATTTAATGGTAATCCCAGATGCCTTATTCTGCCCTAGTGGACGCACCAACATTATGTTTATAGCTCAGTTTGTAACTAACACTTCAAATGATCCTTTGAAAAAGTTATTCTGAAACCCTTGAATAGTTGGAAACTTGAAACGACTCTTTTCTGTCTACTAATTACAAATTAATTAAGAACTTCCATCAAATTGAGACTGTCATATTACCTTGGGGAAAGACAGGCCTTTGAACAAAGAAACTATTTCTATTTTTATGTAAAAATTGAAATAATGTACATTATATCCCATGTAATACAAAATAGTTTAGAGTTTATAGTTTACTATCTACAAGAATATGCCTGTGTAAAAATAAAATTTGTTTGAAGAATTTTCTTTTTAAATTACTTTATAGGGTGGCTTAAGTTATTTTGCCATGTGACAAGGCTATCAAAAGTTAAATTCCTGTTAACATATTTTAAAGAAAAAAATAAAAATCATTATTTCCTGTTTAAAATAATATTAATGTTTACAAATTTAACATATAGATCTTAATGCATGTCAATGTGTATTTTTATTAATGTCAAGTTACTGTCATTTCTTAATAATTCTCTCCAAGATGTGTTCCAAACCTTACCTTTCAAGTCTTCCAATAATGTACACATCATAGCTGTAACTGAGCCTTTCCAGCTTCCTCCTTGTCAATTTTTTTCTTTTTTCCATCTCTTTTCTTTCTAGCATTATAGATTTCTCCAGAGAGCTAGGTGTTCATATAATGAATCCAAGACATAATAATTTGAATTTAGTTATTTTTCTCCAAGTAAGAACTCTGGATTAATTTGTCGTAAAATTAATTTGTTTGTTTTCTTGCTAACCACTATGTCCTCAAGTATATTCAGTAGCATCAAAGTTGAAAATTGTCATTTATTTCGTGATTTTAAACTTTGCAGATTTTGTCATAGCATCAGAATATTCTTCCAGACCATCATAGTGTATTTCCTGACTCTGCATTCCTTGTTATTAGCTTGGTCTTTGTTAGATTTAATCTTCGTCCCATTTTTCACAATGTTCTTTGAATTTCATTATCATGACGGAAATTTCAAATCACTTATGTTTTCAGCTATCGGAGTACTATCATCAGCATAATTCAAGTTCTTCAGATTTATTCCTGCCATTTTAAAAGTATGTTCATCTATCCTCCTCAATATATATTCAGCATAAACAGTAAATTGAGAAATAAAGAGGGGATATACAATATTGTATCATTCTTTTGGCAACCTGGAATGAGTTCATTTAACTCTGTTCCACGTAGACTATGGCCTTCAGTCCTGTTTCACAATAAGATATTTTGGGATTTTCTTTTTCCTAACAGACATATTACAGCTTAATATGTTTGACACAATCAAAAACTTTTTTCTAATATATATTACATATTTGATCTACTTGGATTCTTCTATTGGCATTTTTAAGTATAGCAATTCAAGTTGGAACTTCCTTCTTGGTTTGGAGATCTTTTGGAAGACCTTCCTTGCTCTCCATGGGTCCTTCCATCTTGAATGCTTTTACAAATGTTGTTTGCTTCCAGTTTCTTCTACTAGCTCTATAGAATTCTTAGTTACGTTTTTCTGGAAATCTTTGACTGTATTGGCTTTGAGTTTTCTTCTCTTCTCTGCCTAACACTGTTTGTTCCAGCATCCAGTTTGCTTTCTTTTCTTTTTTTTTTCTTGGTCTTCAGCAGTCTTTTTGTACATTCAACCTTAAGAACATCCTTTTTTTAAAAAAATAAAGTTTTATTGAGTTTTAACAAAACAAATAAAACATCTTATTTGAGTACAGCATGGTTCCGGGTTATCACATTTCCATACAGACACAATTTCATATGCATCTTATGCATTCAACTTCATACCTTATTACTCTTTTTTCAACTTTTCACTATTTCTCTCTTTACTTCTCTTAATTTTCTTTTATGGTTATCTCATTTTCTTCTTATTCAATTGTATTTCTGTTAAGTCTGGGTTCCCCAACCAGGGTTAGGTAGGCAAGCTAAACAGAATGTGC
>BLBF01000044.1:24270500-24331976 GCA_015471245.1 Laticauda colubrina | reverse complement strand
ACTGAATATCCCTGAATGGACTGACTACATGATACATGACTATTGGATTGTTATTTGACTATGCTATTCACTTATAATGGAATAAATTATATTCTTGATAACACAAGCGTATCTGTTATTTTTACTGTATGTTAATAAACATACAAGCTTAGCTCACTCATTTATCTGTGTGCCTATCTGACTAACGCTGCACATTCTGTTTAGCTTGTCTACCTAACCCTGGTTGGGGAACCCAGGCTTAACAGAAAAGAACGGCAAAGAACGGACGTGGGTAGTATGTAGCGGGATGTTAAATGGACGATCATAGGAAGCCTCGCGGATGGAAGCAGATGACACCTCCGAAGGGGTTCCAGGGGAGAATTTCGAAGTGGACACATAGTGGATAAAGTGGATGCATCATGTACGTCTAAAGGAAGGAAAGGGGATGCCGTGCAGATGTATATCGGATGCAAACCGTTCACTGCGCATCTTTTCTATTTCCGTGCTACTAACGATGTATAGACATTCCATGTACCTTTTCTTTCCTCCCTCTTTCCATTTTCAGCTGCAGCGGATGTGAGTTGCAAGGATGCCCTTGCAATGATGCAGAAGGGATACAGCGGACGTTTAATGGATGATAAACGGACATAGAAAGTTTGTTGCTCATATGTCCCGGATTTACATCGTACACAGTGGAAAGTTCATCCATTCACAAAGTTTTATGCAGCTCAAAACTTCTTGTGCAGATGAAATCGCAGTGGACGGATGCTCGATGGATCGAGCGTATGAAACACGTATGCAATGAGTACACAATGGATGCATAACGTTTTCCAATGGATGGCAAGCTTTTTAAAACATTTTACATCCTCTTTGCATCCGTAAGTGCAGTGGGACCGGGCCTTAACTCATTACAGTATTCTACTGTCACAACACTATCTTTTGTACCTTTGCAGAATCCTTTGCAGAAATTAATTTAACCATTGTCTCTGTTTTCTAGCTGAGCAAATACCTTTAATCCTAGTACATTTCCCCTTTTTCTTTATTTCCTGTTTTTGTCCCTCATAAGTTCTTTCTCTTTCTATCTTTCCCCCATTTTTCTCATCCCTTTTTTTGTACCCTTCTCTCTCTAATTTTCCCTTCTGTAGTTTTCTTTTCTGCTTCTCTTTGCTGTTATACTTCTTTTTCAGACTACTTTTCTTTTTGGCTGTTCCCTTTGATCTCAAACTTTTAAGTCCTTTTCCCCTTACTACCACACTTTGCATTATTTGATCATTGTAAATAGCTTCTTCTTTGACCTGTCCTTCTTCTTGCTTTTTCTTTTTCTTTTCATAGTTCAGGATCTCCATTTCAAAAAATTCAAATACGAAGCCAAAGGATCTTCCTCCCCTTTCTGCATCTTCTTTCTGTTTTTTAAGACTCATCTTCAATTCCACCAGGAGTGATGGCATTTTAAACACTTTTGAACCTGATTGACTTTAAGTAAAAATAGAAAAAGAAAAAACCAATGCCAAAAATTTTTTTGTAAATCACCAAATGATCCCAGACTGTTGCTTCTTGTTTCTTTTCTTTACTTTTCCTTTCCGTGGGTTAATGTACCTTTTAATAAGATTTCAGTTACAATGTATCTTCGGGAGTCTTTTCAAAGATTCACTGTTAATCCTCTTTATTTTTCCAGGTGGCACGCCATTTTTCCATTATTCCAAGTCCCACCCTTTTGCCTCCACTCTTCTCCTTTTTAGCGCTTTAAATGACCAAGAAAAAAAATCTTTATTCTCCTTTTGACACTTAGATTTCAGCTTAAGGTTGCCTACTAGTGTCAAAATAGATTAATATACATTTCTTTCCATACCATTTGTAACTTGTCAATATAAAGGTAAAAAAAGGGTTTTTAACCTCCTTCACCACTTAAAGGTCTTTTTTCAGAAGTGTCTCTCTAGATACTTTTAGATTCAGGGTACCTTGCTTAGATGTTCTCTGTTGTTTATCCCGGTCTGTCCTGCTTTCCTCTTTGTCTTCCTCCTGTACAATCTTATCTTCTTTGTTCTTCTTTGAGGTGGCCATTTCTGACCACTGCTTCAACTGCCTTCAGGGATGGGAGTTTAGACCAATCAAGGAGGAGAGATGCAGCTCCCTTCCACTTGGCGAGCAATCTCCCCCCTCTTCACCACCTCTACGAGGTGGCTTCAGCCCCGAATCCAAAGGATCGGGGTGCTCCAGCGGCGAGCACAGATCAAAACCACACAAAATCACAGGTTTTGGTTCTGTTGCTGAAGAGATCCAAACTGGAAGTCCCAACCTTAAGAACATCTTTGATTTTATTCCAGAATTCTAGCAGTATACTATGAGTGAAGTTTAAGATTTCAGAATAATTCATGTAAAGCCCAGTCTAGCACACTACTAATGAAGAAAAAAAAAAACAGCTCTCAGAACAAACCAGCATGGCAGCATATAAAAATCTCTGATAAATTGAAAGCCAAAAAGGACAAGTATAAAATTTGCAGATGATATCAAGCTAGCAGGAGTAGCCAACACTCCAGAAGATAGGCTTAAGTTACAGAAGGATCTTGATAGACTTAAAATAGGGCACTATCTTCCAAAATGAAATCCAATGGTAAAAAAGTAAGGTTCTACATTTAGGCAAGAAAAACAAAATGCACAGGTACAGTATATGTGGTATCTTGTTTAATAGTAGTAACTGTGCAAGGGATCTTGGAGTCCTAGTGGGCAATCATTTAAATATGAGCCAGCACTGTGCTATAGCTGCCAAAAAAGTGAACTATTCTAGGCTATATAAATGGAGGGATAGAATTAAGGTCATATGAAGCATTAGTACAACTTTATAATGCCTTGGTATGGCCACACTTTGAACACTACAGTAGATCCAGTTTTAGTCGCCATGATGTAAAAAAAAATGTTGAGACACTAGAAAGAGTGCAGAGAAAAACAACAAAGATGATTAAAAAACAGCTGCTGGAAATGGCTATGTCTAGTCTGGTAAAAGACATGGGGTGACATGATAGCAGTGTTCCAATCTCTCGGGGGCTGCCACAAAGAAGAGGGAGTCAAGCTATTCTCCAAAGTACCTGGGGGTAGAACAAGAACAAGAAGCAACAGGTTTCCATCCACTAATCAAGGAGAGAACCAACCTAGCACAAAGGAGAAATTTCCTGATAATTAGAAGAATTAATCAGTGGAACAACTTGCCTTCAGAAGTTGTAAATGCTCCAAAACTGGAAGTTTTAAAGAGGAGATTGGATAACCATTTTTATGAAATAGTATAGGGTTTCCTGCCTAAGCAAGGGGTTGGACTAGAAGATCTCCTTCCAATTCTGTTATTCTATTTTATTCTTCTTGAAAATGCTATGTATATGCTCAAGATCATATGGAAACTGGCTGCCTTTTTGTTTTCATTTATCTTGATTTGTGACTAAATTTGAGCAATTCATATTCTCTGGTCAAGATTTTCTAATATAACTGAATTGTTCCACATTTTACTATCACTAATGTAGGCTTTTTTATTTTTATGTATTCCTTCTTCTAATGTCTGTGCATATAGATATCATTTTGGTTGTTTCAAGGTTGCATTGGCAATGAAGAAATCATTGATTGGTAGAAATTGAGAAGTTGTCCCCTGCTTCATTTCTACTTCCTATGTTGTAAAAAATTGCTATATTTTCCTCCTTACTATTTCCAAGTTTGACATTCTAATCTCCAAAGACAAGTAGGAAATCTTACTTGCACGTTCTGCTGATTTAAAACTTGATAAGAAAACTCACCGATCTCCTTTTCTGCATTTTCTGTTTGCTTAATCTAGCATATCATCATATTAGTTGTCCATCAGTTCTAATTAGTACCATTCACTGATTTCAGTTTACCCAAGTGCTATCTTTGCTACATCCTTCCTTAAGCACCTGTCACACAGCACCAATGGATGGAAAGAGGATGTAAAATGGAGAGAAACACTTGCCATCCATTGGTTAACGCGATGCATCCGTTCTGTACTCACTGCGTCTGTTTTTCATACTTTCTATCCGTCCACATTCCATCTACTGACATTTCATCCGCTCAAAAAGTTTTGAGCTGCACAAAACTTTTTGAGCAGAAAATGTATCCAACGCATCCATTAGACATCCGCTATGCATATGGGGAACATCCGTTAGACATCCGTTGTCATCCGTTACACGTCTGCTATATCTGCTGCGCATCTGCGCAACTCGCATCCGCTCCAGCGGAAAATGGACACAGGGAGGAAGCAAAACGGATGCGGAACAGACATGCAGCGTTAGTAGCATGGACGTAGAAAGGATGAAAGCGGATTCAGCTCGCATAGAAAGCATTAAAATGGAAAAAACGTTCGTATAGGGGTTGTATCTCGGATATTTAGGATGTCTGCAGGATGTCTAGAGGATGCAAAAGGACCTCTAGCAGAAAACCTATATTTCCTATAAAAAGGGGGAGAAATCACCTGGATCTCATTTTCAGTCCAGCAGCCCAGCTGTGCAGACCTCTTCAGCCTTCACCTTGCTCTTCCTCTTCCACAGCATCCAGTCATCTCCACCATGGATCATCACACACTCCTTTTGGTAGCCACCATCGTTCTACAAAAGTAAGAAGCCATCTACAGGCTCTTTCACCTGTTCTACGGGAAGAAAAGGAGGCATCCAAGAAGTGTCTGGGTCCGAAGATGGATCACAAGAAGAGCCGAGTATGGACTGTATAACAAGCTGATGGTGGAGCTGAGGAACGAAGACCCTCGTGCATTCCAGAACTTCATGAGGATGCCTCCAGTCATGTTTGACGAAGTTGTGGAGCGGCTGAGACCCAGGTTAACCAAGCAGAGCACCAACTTCTGGCCCAGCCTGGACCCTGGACTCAAGGTGGCACTGACTCTGTGCCACCTGCCCTCCGGGGCCACGTACAGGAGCATGAAGTATGGCTGAAGGGTACCACACAACACCATCAGCATTGTGGTCAGAGAAGTGGTACAGGCCATCATCGAAGAATACCTGGAGGAGCTCCTACAGTGCCCCTCCACTGAAGAAGGATGGAAGAAAGTTGCAGAGCAGTGGTATCAGAGGTGGAACTTACCACACACTGTTGGAGCCATAGATGGCAAGCACGTGGCCTGCAAAGCTCCAGCCAAGTCAGGGTCCACTTATCACAACTACAAGGGCTTCTTCAGTATCATCCTCTTTGCCATGGCCGATGCTGACTACAAGTTCATGTACATTGATGCTTCAGGCAACGGGTCACCTTCAGATGCCCAGGTATACAACGCCAGTGACCTCAAGGAGGGGCTGGAACGCAACCTCATCATGGGCTTCCCAGATCCAGACCCCCTGCCCAACGACACACAAGATGTGCCCTATTTCATTGTGGGGGATGACGCCTTCTCCCTCAGAACCTACCTCATGAAGCCCTACACTTCCAGATGTCTCACCCGTGAAGAGAGGATCTTCAACTACAGGCTGTCCAGGGCAAGGCAGATGGTGGAGAACGCCTTTGGCATTCTGGCCAACAGGTTCCAGGTACTTCTCACCACCATGTAGCATCGCCCAGAGACCGTGAGGAGCATTGTGGAAGCTTGCTGCATCCTGCACAATCTCATGCGCACCCGCTACCCAGTGTTGCAGAACAGGGTCATGGACCTCCAACAAGGCAATGGGGACATGGAGCCTGGTGAATGGAGGCAAGGGTGAAACCTGATAGACACTGTGGATGTGCAAGGCCCCAACAGAGCTTCATGTGAAGGGAAGAAGCAGCGCAACCTCCTGAAACACTGGTGCAACTCCCCAGCTGGAGCAGTGGAGTGGCAAGACAGGATGGTAGATGCTTAATGGATGCTTCCTTCAGCCTGTCTCATCACACTGATGAGATTGTGCCATGTATGTTGAGTGGCCCTACAATGAACAGGGCATTTAATAAAGAGTTGTGTTTATGTTGAAATGTGTGGATCAATGATTACATTGTTATTGATAATAAAGGGCCATAGGTGTGGCACCTGGGAGGGTGGACCATACAGTCCCACTATGCTTGCACTGGAGGTTTATCTATCACAGAGCTATTATCCATCCCACAGGTATCCCTGCTCATCCCACTGCTATCTTAACCCATCCCACAGCTATTACCCATCCCATAGGTTTCCCTGCCCATCCCACTGCTATCCTAACCCATCCAACAGCTATCTTAACCCATCCCACAGCTATTACCCATCCAACAGGTATCCCTGCCCATCCCACAGGTATCCCTGCCCATCCCATAGCTATTACCACAGGTATCCCTGCCCATCCCATAGCTATTACCCATACCACAGGTATCCCTGTCCATCCCACTGCTATCCTTAGCCATCCCACAAGCATGCAAAGGCTTAAACCATTTCTAAAAGTTTCCACCAAGACTTTATTTATTAAAATAAATGAAGCAAGTGTGTGAAGCAAAGATAATCTTTATTAATAACAAACTGTAAAAGAAAATGACCCAAGTGTCCCAAGCAAAGATCAAGTCAACAGGTAGCAACCCAGTCTCTGGCACTCTTCTCAGTCACTCTGAGGCATGCCCATAGTCTCAGGGGTGAAGGGTCCAGGTGCTGTGGAGGTGGCTGCTGCTGGAGTGCTGGTCTGAGACGCCATTGGGGTGCTTGGCCCTGAGAAAACAACAGGGGATGGTGTGTGGAGGAAGCTCTCAGAGAGCTGGCTCAGTCCTGTGATGTTGAGAGCCCCTTCCTCCATGACATGGGGTGTCAGTCCCAAGACCGATGACAGATGTTCTGAGGCCGGGCTTGGCTGTAGGGTGGAGGAAGGATGAGTATAGTGGGGCTGTCTGGTCTGCAGGTGAGCGAGGTGAGGCATGGGTGGCATCTGTGGCGTGGGTGGCATCTGTGGCATGGATGGCATCTGTGGTGTCGGTGGCATCGGTGGCACCGGTGGCGTACGATAAACCTGTGCCTGGACTGGGAAGTGCTGCCTGTGCTGCTGGAGCTCCTGTTAGCTGTAGCCTTGGTAGGTGAGGGCCTGTGGAAAGCCTTGGAAGGGCAGTGACATCATCTGGGGTGGAGGAGCAGACCTGGACTGGGTAGGAGCAGGTTCAGCTGGGTCTGGAGGGTTGTGCAGAAGACCGGTGATCCTCTCCTTGATCACCTGGTACTGTGATTCGGACATGTCCAGGAGGGTCTGGTTGACGTAGGTGAGGAAGGGCTTTCTGTTAGAGGATGGTATGTCAGTGTGTACCAGCTGAGAGAGATCTACACTGCTTTTGATGGTGTCCCTGATCTCCAGCAGGACAGTGTGGCTCTGCTCCTCCGATCTGGCTCTCTGCCTGCTTTCTGTGGAGGTGGATCTGGGGGTGGATGTGGGTTGGTCTCTGGTGGCAGTGCCCTCTCCTTGCTCCCATTGCATCAGGGGGTCCTCCACGCGCTCCGCCATGGGGAGTGCAGCTGTCAGGGGGGTCTCCGTCGTGGGGCGCTCCAAAGATACCTGCCTGGACAAAGGAGCTGATTCTTGGCCAGAAAAGGACTGGCTCTCTATGGGCTGCCTGAGAGAGAGGGTTGTCAGAGGGGCTGCTCCTCGGTGGCGGATCTCACCCACCAAGAAGCTGCACTTGGCCATCACGTAGGTCTCCCGGTCCATCAGCTTGACCGTGGCCTGGCCAGATTTCTTGAGGTGCAGCTTCCCGTACCAGGTGTGCATGTGCTTCCACCAGCCGAGGAGGACCTGCAAAGTGTAGCCCAGGCTCTCCGCCTTCTCTCTCCAAGCAGCCTGCTTCCTTTTGGTGTCCCTATAGAGCCTGTGTCCCTTCTGCCATAGATACTCATTCTCCCTCAGCCATTCCAGCACCTCATCCTCATGTTCCTCTTCGATGGAGTATTGCCTCCTCTCCCGTTCACACGAATGCCTCTTCCTCCCTCTGGCAGGGCCATCTGGGCCCTCATCAGAGGGGCTTGGAGGTTCTAGGGGCTGCTCCACCACACCACCACCAGCAGCAGCAACAACAACAGTAGCAGCAAAAGCAGGACCAGCAGCACCAGCAGCACCAGCAGCACCAGGAGGACCAGGATCAGCAGCAGCAGAGTAAGTACCAGCAGCACCAGCAGGACCAGGATCAGCAGCAGCAGAGTAAGCACCAGCAGCACCAGGAGCACCAGGAGCACCAGCAGGACCAGCAGGACCAGCAGGACCAGGAGCAGTGCCAGCAGAGTAAGCACCAGCAGAAGCACCAGCACCAGGAGCAGCGCCAGCAGAGTAAGCACCAGCAGAAGCCCCAGCACCAGGAGAAGCGCCAGCAGAGTAAGCACCAGCAGAAGCCCCAGCACCAGGAGCAGCGCCAGCAGAAGCCCCAGCACCAGAAGAGTCAGCCCGAGCAGCAGAAGCCCCAGCATAAGCAGAGTCAGGGCCAGGGGGTGGGGTGGTGGTCCTGTCCTTCTTGCCAGGGCTGGCAGCAGATGGCACAGGCTTCCTCTTCTTCCCCATGGTTATTAGCTGGAGCTGTGTCTGGCAGCAGGTCTTTCCTCTGAATGGTGACCTGCTTGCGAGCTGCTTCCCTTTATATCCACGGGGCTGATGCAATGCATCCTCCCCGCATGCACAGTGAATGCTTTGCATCCGCTAGGCATCCGCTAGGCATCTGCTAGGCATCCGCTAGGCATCCGCTCAGCATCTGCTCTGCATCCGTTCCTTCCGTTGTGCGTCCGCTTCGCTGTGCTCCCCCGGAAGCCCCGCGGATGTGCTATCTGCTTCCATCCGCTTCTATCCACTAGGCTTCCGTGGAGCATCCGCTTAACATCCTCGCTATGTCTTCTCCCCATCTGTTCCTTTCCGTTGTTGTCCGCTCTCTTTATGCAAATTCGGGGCACTTTGGAGAGCAGATAACAACGGATGGAACATTTTCTCGTCCGCTGTGTCCTTTTTACATACGTTTTGCATCCGTTGGCCTATGTGACAGGCCCTTTACCCTGAAAAGCAATGCCTGAGTTACAAACCTCATTATCTTCAGCTTGAAAGTGTCCAGCTGCAATGACTTTCAATTTATTGATGGTATAAAACTGGCAGCCTGCATCATATGCAGGCCATGCCCACCCTTGGCTCCATAAAGGCAAAAAAAGTTACAATATGTCATGTGATATAATGTGACATGATCAAGTTTGACACCCATGCTTTATGTCATAAACACAATTCATGTCATACATTAAAAATAAGAATTAAATTAAAAATTAAATTAAAAATTAAAAATAACATAAAAATAAGAGTGGTCAATGCCTGGAATACTCTACCTGACTCTGTGGTTTTTTTCCCTAAACCCTAAAAACTTTTACCTTAGACTGTCTGCTGTTGACCTCACTTCATTCCTAATAGATCTTTAAGGGGCGTGCATAAGCACACCAACGTGCCTACCGTCCCTGTCCTAAAGTTCCCTTTTATTTGTATCCATTTTGTGTATTAATAATCATGTTTATACTTATATCTGTTAACTAATACATGCTCAATAAATAAATAAATAAAATAAACACAATTCATGTCATAAACACAATTAGTACTCCAAAATATATTTTGCTCTTCCTCAGTTAGCATGTTGAACACCATCCAATCTGAGAAGCCCACTGCATGATAATATATCATTAAACCTTATTTATCTATGTAATTTTGATGATAAAATACAAATGTTAATTACCTCAGACTTCACTTACATAGTATGAAATGATGCCTTAGCCAGTGTAACTAAATTGACTGTCTGCCTCCAGGATCTTTCTATACATTGCTGCTAATCCTGTAGAGAATTTTTACTGGTTTATACTTCAAGTGCTCTTAACTCAACTTTGAATATCTTTTAACTCTATAAACTAAGAGAGTTTCCCGGAGAGTAATACATATAAACATTAATTTGAGGGAGCCATGGACATAGATATTGAATGTTTTCTAACAATTCTGAGCTTAAATACAAGATTGGATTTCCCCTTTTGCATTTTCTGAATGGGAGACAATGGAACATTTTTATTTCATGCTCTTTAAAGTATTCTAACATTAAATGTATATATTTCTGCTCTTATGTATTCATAGATTATGTTGAAAAGAATCCATTTTTATTGCTTCATTTTAGGCATGTGGCTGTTTGTACAAGCAGAAGCAAATGAACATTGTTACTTCCAATTTTTGCTACATCTATTCTAAAAATTTATATTTAAAAAATATGATTGGTTAATTTTATTTAGGTTGGACAGTAGGATTCAATATTTACACTTATGTGAGTGGTCCTAGAAATTGTTTCAGTTCCACTGTTCTATAAGTCATTATACTCAAAGCATTTTAAATAACAATAATTGTTTCTGACAGATGATTGTGTGTTACAAATTATTTATTTCAATTGCTTTCCACAGCATCTCCCATTTCCTACCATTTCTCTATGAATAGGCCCACAAAGATAAGTTGCTATTAACAAACAAGAACAAAATGGATCATCTAGTTGAAAAATGTGTAGCTGTACATATGCACAGCAGAGGTGATATTCAGCAGGTTCTGACTAGTTCTGGAGAACTAGTGGCGAAATTTTTGAGTAGTTTGGATAACTGGCAAATACCACCTCTGACTGGCCTCGGCCCCATCTATTCTCTCCCTCCCAAGTCCAGCTGATCAGCTGGGTCTTCTTTTGTTGCCCTGCACAGGAGAATGGAGCTGGAAATCAGATTAGTGGGGTGGGGAAGGAATGGGATTTTTCAGTAGCCTTCCCCTGGAGTAGGGTGGGAATGGAGATTTTACAGTATACTTCCCCTGCCATGCTCATCAAGCCACACTCATCAAGCCATGCTTACAGAACTGGTATTAAAAAAAATTGAATCACACCATTGATGCACAAGCAAATTATAATTGGCAATTCCTTAAATGTTACAGAGATTATCATTAAATTTTTATTGAATTAATAAGATATTCCAAGGTTAAAGTTATGATGCTGCAAAGAATCTACTTTGGATAATTATCTGAAAAGCATCATTTAAGCAACATTATGCAATATATTCAGGCAATGATAATTCATAATTGTCTTTTGAAGTTAGAATATATATAGAAAATGTATTTAAATTTGTAAGAAAGGAAGACAAATCTAGGAAAATTATAAATGAGCTAGGTAAATCTTGGTGATACTATTCCCAATATTTAGAAGTGATACTATTCCCAATATTTTTTAAAATTGTTCTGTTCAATGATATGAAAATGTTTCATCAATAGAGCCTGTTTAAATATGTTAAAACCAGAAAGATTTCTCTGAAAGGTATTGCCTCATTGAGGAAATAATTTCTTCATAGGAAAAACTTTACTAGCTGGGAAAGCAATTATGTGTATGAATTTGTACTATAAAGTATCATTGGTAGAATTTAATTTAAACTTATTATTATTATTTAAAGTGAAAGTAGGGAAGTTATAAACAAAAATGTGGGCTGATTTCCAATTATGAGTCACATTTATTCAGTTTCTCAACTAATTATTAGTATCTCCACCTCAACCAGCATGTACAGAACAGAAACTTTTTGTATTACTATTGTTTTAAGCACTGCCATTTCCAAGACAGCCTTTTTTCTCTTCACCTTCTGTTCTTATTTTCTTTCAAGGTTCTTTTCTTCTTCACTGCAGCTCAACTGCTTGACAAATTTGTTTCAAGCCTTTTAAACACTGCTGCTGTTCTGTATGTAAAGTGGATGACTCCAAATCTACCATTCTGATTGGCTAAGGAAAAGACAAGTAGATTGGTTCACTAGGAACCAATCCAAAGAGATACCAAAAAGGCGGCAAATCTAAATAGCTGCCATTGGCTGCAAGCAGGCAAGCCAGCCTGTATAAAAGGGCTGGCCCTGGCTTCAGCCGGCGTTCCGTTACTAACTGTTAATAATAAAAGTATTTGTTGTTGGAACCCGGTCTACCTCGTGTGTTTTCCAAACAAAACAGCTGCCAACAGCCTCTGGCCAATGATACCTCAAAACCATAGCTCTCCTGTTTCTCTAGAAATGATAAATGATGAAATTTATGTTAGCCTCTAAGTTCTGCCCAAAATACTTCTCTTTCTATTCAGAATTATTCCTGCAAAAGATATTATCTTTCTTAGTGACAATAACTTAGAGTACCTGTTCATTCTTGTTTTTTATAACTTGGAAGAGTCCAAGTTGAACATTCTGATTGGCCAGAAAGGCCGAAAGCGGATTGGTTCACTAGGAACCAATCCAGGGAGCCGCTTAAAGGCGGCAAAGTTAAAGAAACATCATTGGCTATAAGCCGGCAGGCAAGCCTGTATAAAAAGGGCTGCCACGGCTTTAGCATTAAGTTCTGTTACTGTTGCTTGTTTGAAATAAAGACTTGTTTACTGGAACCCGGTCTACTGCACGTTTTTCCAGATGGAACACTGGCGACGAGGGTGGGATCGTCCTGAAGCAGAGACCGAGCACGTGACAAGAAAGCCACGCTAGAAGTGATGGCTGGTAATAACGCGCCGCCCGCACCTTTCAACCCCAACAAAGAAGATTGGGAATCATACATCGATCGTTTCCTGATGTTTTTAGAGAGCAACGAAATGGAGGAAATTTCGGATCAGCGGAAGAGGGCTGTCTTCCTAACTCATTGTGGGCCAACTGTATTCAAAATGACCAAGGCATTGGCGAAGCCCAGAGACGTGAAACAGATGACCTGGTCTGAGTTTCACCGAATGCTAAAGGCTCACTACGCGCCTGTGGTGTCCAATCTCATTAAAAGAGACCAAAGGGAAGATGAGACCATTGCTGATTTCATCGCAGCCCTTCAACATCTGTGTGGAGCTTGCAAATTCCAGAATATGGATGAAGCCATGCGAGATCGTGTCATATTAGGCCTAAAAGACTCTAACATACAAAGTAAATTATTGAATAAGCCTAATATAACTGTGGCTGAAGCGATTGCGGAAGCCACCATTGCAGAAGCTGCGAAAAAATCAGTGGCGACAATGAAGCTGATGAATGCCAATACATACCCAGGGGAAAGAAGCAAGCTCCCTCTACCACACACCACGAAGACCTTGGCACATCATCAGAAACAGAAGAAGAAGATGATGAGGTCCACCGCCTATACGCAAACAAAAAAAGGCGCGAAAAAAGAAATTGGCGAGAATGTGCTGGCTGCGGAGGGAACCACCCCCCAAGCCGACTGCAGGTTCCTTGATGCCATCTGTCGGGCTTGCAAGAAAAGGGGAAACATCGAGAGAGTTTGCAGAAATCATAAAAACAACAGTCCTAGCAGGCACAGTAATTCCCCACTAAGAACTGAATCGAGGCAAGCCGACAGAAAATGGGAGCGCAGCAAAGGAACCAGCAACCGAAAAAAAACCCACCAGACTGTCACTATTGGAAGCGTCCAGACAGAAAGTGGGAGAAAGGTCAAAATGATAGTGAAAATTGAAGGAAGCCCTTGCGAGATGGAGGTCGACTCAGGATCCTTCCTGTCAATGGTGTCTTGGAACACAATCAGACAGCTAGTTCCAAACATAAGACTAAAAGAACTTCAGAAACAAAAATTGATTCTAAAGGACTACCAAAGGATTACCAACAGGATCCCTGTGGTAGGTCTAGGACACTTCAAAGTCATTTACAAACAGCACGCCGAAGTCCTGCCACTAACCATAGTCGACCGAGACTGTCCCAGTTTCTTGGGCATCAAATGGTTCGCATCATTGGGCATCAGAATGACCGGAGTGAGCCGAATAGCCGCAACCGATTGGGAAGAGAACCTGATACACGAGTTCCAGGACGTCTTCGATGGCACTCTAGGCAGGTACCGGGGGACCCCAATTTCCTTTAGTTTAGATTCCCAAATAGCACCAAAAAGGCTAAAGACCAGACGAGTACCCTTTGCATTAAAAGCCAAAATAGATGAACAATTAAATAAATTAATCGCGCAAGGGGTCATAGAACTGACTGACCATGCTAGGTGGGAAACACCAATAGTAACACCAGTAAAACCTGACGGGTCTGTGTGCATCTGCGGAGACTACAAAGCTACCCTGAACCATGCAGTGCAGTAAAGCGCATACCCAGTACCAGTCGTGCAGCACTTACTGCACTCACTTGGGGGAGGAAATTTTTTTGCCAAGCTCGATTTAGCCCAAGCATATCAACAACTTCCAGTAGACCCAATAACGGCCGAGGCACAGACAATAGTAACTCACAGAGGGGCATTCAAATGTAACAGACTTCAATTTGGAGTAAGCGTTGCCCCAGGCGTTTTCCAAAGCCTCATGGAACGCCTATTAAATGGAATTAAAGGAGTCATTCCATACTTTGATGACGTCCTAATTTCAGCAAAAAACACGACCCAATTAGAAGCAAGACTAAGAGAAGTGCTAACAAAATTTAGAGAATCCAGCCTGAAAGTTAAAAAGGAAAAATGCTGTCTAGTTACTGATCGTGTTGAATTTTTTGGGTATTTAATTGATGGAGAAGGTATACACCCTACAGAAAAAAAAAGTCAAAGCAATTAAAGATGCACCCAGACCTAGAAACAAAACAGACTTACAAGCATTTTTGGGTCTAATAAACTTTTATAACGTTTTCCTCCCCCACAAAGCAATGATAGCAGAACCATTGCATCATTTACTGGATAAAAAGCTAATTGGACTTGGGGTCACAAGGAACAAAAAGCTTTCCAAAGCATAAAAGACTTATTAACCTCAGACATCGTTCTTATTCAGTTTAGTAACACACTCCCATTGACGGTCACCTGTGACGCCTCACCGTTCGGAGTAGGTGCCATCCTGAGCCACCAATTGCCCGATGGGAGAGAGGCACCCATCGCCTTTTACTCGAAAACACTCTCCAAGGCGGAATGCAACTATAGCCAACTAGACAGAGAGGTCCTGGCAATCGTCGCTGGAGTTAAATGTTTTCACGAATACCTCTATGGGAGGACATTTTCCACTGTAACTGACCATAAACCGTTACTAGGAATTTTGGCGGGAAACAAACCCACAGCAAACATTTTATCCCCCCGAATGACTAGATGTCAGAATTCCTAGCCGCATACTCATATACATTGCTGCATCGACCCGGAAAACAAATCACCCATGCAGACGCATTAAGTCGAGCACCATTGCCAACAACAGAAAACGACCCAGCTCTGATTACTGCTGCACTACAAATAGAGACCTGCCCTGAATTGCCATTGTCTGCCAATGATGTTGCCAGAGCTACCGCAAAAGACCCAGTGACTGCCCGCATTTTTAATTGGGTAGGAAAAGGCTGGCTGGAAAACCAAAAAACTGAAAATTTTACACCTTTTCGGACCAGGCAGACTCAACTGTCAATTCTAAAGGGGTGTTTGTTATGGAGTGATCGGGTGGTAATTCCTTCCAGACTGCAGAAAGAAGTGTTGGGTATGCTCCATGAAGGCCACCCAGGCATAGTAAAAATGAAAAGCCTGGCTAGGAGCTATGTCTGGTGGCCTGGTTTAGACAACGATATTGAATACTGGGTAGCTACATGTAATAAGTGCCAGAGAACTAGACCCTCTCCACCGCAAGCACCCACACAAGACTGGGAGACCCCACAAGGCCCCTGGTCTCGAATCCATATTGATTTTGCAGGACCTACTAGGGGCCATATGTTTTTGATTGTCGTAGATGCATACTCAAATTGGTTGGAAGTTATAGTAATGTCATCCATGACAACCGACGCTGTTATCAAGCAGTTAAACAAATTATTTGCAACTCATGGTTTGCCTGATGTACTAGTGTCCGACAATGGGCCACAACTAACCACTATACAATTTGAATAGTATTTAGCTTTCTCAGGTATGCGCCATGCACTAACCGCACCGGCCCACCCAGTGGCAAATGGTAGGGCTGAGAGAATGGTCAGATTTACGAAAGAAGGCCTAGAAAAAATGGACCAGGGGGTTGTCCAAGACAAGCTAAATTGTTTACTCACACTGCAACACATCACCCCCAGTAGTATAATGAACAAGAGCCCAGCAGAATTATTAATGGGGAGGAATCTCAGATCCCATTTAGATAGATTGCACCCAAATTACACCTGTGGAAAAAAACCCGACTCATCCAGCCAATACCGCACATTTGAAATTGGTAACCTAGTCTATGCAAAAAATTTCACCGTGGACCCTCTCTGGCTTCCAGCCACAATCACACAAATAACAGGTCCCCGGTCCTACCGTCTAACCATGGACAATGGAAGAGAGTGGAAGCGGCACATAGGCCAGCTTCATTCCCAAAACATAGAGCAAAATACAACTGCGCAACCTCAAACAATAAAAATCGACGAAAACACAACTAAGGAGGGGGGGGGAAATACAAGAAATAAAAACAGAAGGTGAAAATGAACTATTAAAAATAAATCCAGAACATCTAACCAATCAAAAAAAGCAAAAAGAACACTTACAGTTAGATGAGATCAGCAGAAATAATCCAAGTGAAGAGGAATCCGTTCTGGAAGGGGCCAGCCAAGCCAGCTCGACCTGCCCAGGAAAACCAGGAGGGAGCGGCAAAACCACCGGCCTGAGCAACTCAAGCGGTAGCAACAATGCTGACTCACCCTTCCAGGTGGTTCCATGGAAAAGAGCTGGAGAGACAGCGATCCCGACCGAACCGCTCAAAGTCTCCAGCAAAAATGAACTGCGCAGGTCAAATAGAACTAGAAGAAGCCCCACCTATCTGTACGACTACGTCACTCATGTAGGACTAAACTAAAGGGGGAAGGGTGTTCTGTATAACTTGGAAGAGTTCAAGTTGAACATTCTGATTGACCAGAAAGGCAGAAAGCAGATTGGTTCATTAGGAACCAATCCAGGGAGCCGCTTAAAGGCGGCAAAGTTAAAGAAACGTCATTGGCTATAAGCCGGCAGGCAAGCCTGTATAAAAAGGGCTGCCGCAGCTTTAACCATCCGTTCCATTACTGTTGCTTGTTTGAAATAAAGATTTATTTACTGGAACCCGGTCTTCCGCGCGTTTTTCCAGACAGAAAAATTCTCAAGGCCTGCTATGAAGTAGCAATTTATATTTTGATTTTTCTCAAAAAATAATTGAGTGCAAAAGAAGTCATGGGCTGGAATAACACATTTATTATTTTTAAATGAAAATTTAGAAATACTTGTAATCTGAATGAAAGAAATTACATAAGAGAAAATTTAAGTATTTTTGTACTTAATCTTTTGTAGAAATATTCAGTATTGATGGCCAAGATCAAGATGCCTGGTGAATAGTTATTTTTATTTTATTTTATTTTTATTTCAAGACAATAGAAAAATACAAGATGCATTAAAACAAAATATTATGTTCTGGTAATTTTTAAAATTCTTTATAAACTAGAGTGCATTATCACTGTGTACAACTCTAAATTTTAAATAGGTTTAAGGGTAACAATATGTTGTGCTTCATTTCAAAATGAACTGTTTATATACAATTTAAAATATATACAGTGAATTTTTTTATATCAAGAATAAAAATAAATGATTTCTTCATGCATTTTCAACATTAAAATACTTGAGATGTGAAAATAACAGGGTTTTTTTAGTTTCTTACGGCTTTATTTATACATTTTGTATAGAAATTAACATATTATTAAACTAAATCAATGCTTGTTTTTGGAAAATTGTAACAATTGCCTTTGGCAGATCAGATCAGAATTTATTCACAGCCAACTTGTAGACAAAATCTATCCAGCTTCCTTCTGAACTAGTTTTCTCTGAGATTTAGACACCTTTTAATATGAGACTATCTTCTTTCATTAAGTTATTGCTTTGATGCCTGATCTTGTTCTTTAGATTCTAACTCATCTCTGCTTTTATTGGGCTCTTAATAAATTTTTGTTCCAATTTTTTTTTAAAAAGTAAGCAGCTTGATGGTAATTTTTGCTATGAAGCTGCCATTTGGAAATTTGTCTTAGGAGATCCCTCAAATTGACTTCTGGATATGGTGTTTAAGATATCCTTATTTTTCTCCATTAATAAAAAGTGTTCAGAGTATTGCAATGTAAATTCAGCACCAGAAAAGTAAACACAGATGGCTGAGGTTTCATTTAACTTCTTTACATATAAATTTACACATAAAATAAATTTGCAATATCAATTGTAGATTTCTCCAGCATGGAGCAAACTCAAACAGAAGCAGACGGGTTACAGGTTCAGAGCAGAACAGCAACTCAGGAGCTCAGAAACAGACATCAGTTTCACTTTAGTTCAGCAGGAAACAACAGCAGAGGAGAGAAGCAGTTTCATTTTCAATAGACAGACTCTGAGCTTAACATAGCTTCAGAGCTACAGAGATTTATATAGAGCTGTGCTTAGATTACTTCTAGTTTCAGTTTCCAAACAGTCCTCATTGGCTGACTTAGTTGCTATGCTTATTCATTGGCTGACCTTGTTACTATGTTCTATTCCAATTCATGAATATACAAAAAGGAGATAACGTTTATTTGGCTTTTTGTTGTTTTTTGGCATTTTCCTTTGGCATTACAGCTGGTTTTATTTATTTGTTTGTTTGTTTGTTTGTTTGTTTATTTAGCATATGACAAATACATGGAATTATAGTGGTTCAAATGTTAATATCCAGTCCACCCAGCCATTCAAGGACAGGGTGGTCTATGTTGAAAAAAAGATAGCTGGTATAGGGAAGAAAGATGGTGACAGAATAGTATTTCAGATAAATAACTGCTTTTTCACTGGGTTATCTCAGTTGGGTAGGCCTGTCTTATGATAAATATATCTTTAGCATGATTTTTTAATTCTTAAATTTCCATACTTCAGAGGAAGTAAAAATGGTAAAAGTATTCAAAGATATGCTATTATCCTATTTATTACAACTACAGAATTATATATTTATATTTTATTATTAGAATCTATAATTTTGCAAATTTAAACATTTTTCTGTTAGAGAAATGTTTTTTTGGAAAGAGAAGACAAGAAATATTATTTTCCTTAAAAACATTTTAAAGTATTCAGATAATGGGACTATCCTTAAAATACTAAGCACTTCAATTGTGATTATTTCAAAATATCTACAATGGTATCAGAATTCTGAATGGATTGTTATTAATTCAATTTTATTTGTGGAATATGAATTCTTTAAGTACTAAGCATTCTGATGAGCTCTGGTGACAAGTGAAAATCCCACTGCTTGTATCAAAAGAGCTTTTTCCAATAAAAATATTCAGTGTTTTTGTTATTTTAGAAAATAAGGTGGCTCCTATAAATTAGCTAATGTGACAATATAGAATTTGTATTCCTTTGACTATTCCTGTTCTAGGCACAGAATCTTTAAAAGCTATCATACAATACAACACACATGCAAATGATAATTACAGTAGAATAAAAACCCCAGACAGCACAAATACCACTAAATAAATGTCCAGGCTACAAAACAGTGGCCAAAGGATGCAATAAAAATCTGACAGTAACACTTTCTGATCAATCTCTTCAGAAGGATTAAGTCTGGATAAAATTATGTCAGACTCTGAGCAATAATTCAGAAGGTAATGATGTCAAAAGCTGTTTGGAGGCCTAGGAAAATAAATAGGCTTCATTACACCCATCCTTGTTGAACTTATATAAAGCCCATGTCACACTGCCCAACGGATGCAAAAAGGACACAACGGACGAGCAAAATGTTCCATCCGTTGTTATCCGCTCTCAAAAGGAGCAAAAATTTGCATAACCGGAGCGGATAACACGGATGCAGGGAGGACGCATGGCGGATGCAAAGCAGATGCGGAACAGAAGCCCAGCGGATGGAAGCGGATGGGAGTGGATGGCACATCCACAAGGCTTCCGGGGGCCGCAGCAAAGCGGATGCAGAATGGATGAAGCGGATGCACAGCGGATGCACAGCAGAAGCTTAATGGATGCCTGGCATTAATTGTGCATGCGGGGAGGATGCATTGCGTCAGCCCCGCGGATATAACGGAAGCAGCTCAGAAGCAGGTCACCATTCAGAGGAAAGACCTGCTGCCGGACGGATTGGCTGTCCTGCCTGCCCTGCCTGCATGTCTGCCTGCAAGCATTGGTGCCAGCCTTGGTGCCAGCCTTGGTGCCAGCCTTGGTGCCAGCCTGCCTGCAAGCCTTGCTGCCAGCCGGTCTGCCTGCCAGCCTTGCTGCCTGCCTTCCTGCCAGCCTTGGTTCATGTCTGCCTGCCAGCCTTGGTGCCTGCCTGCCTGCCAGCCTTCCTGGGAGCCTTGGTGCCTGCCTTGGTGCCAGCCTTAGTGCCTGCCTTGGTGCCAGGCTTCCTGCCAGCCATGGTGCCTGCCTGCCTGCCAGCCTGCCTGGCAGCCTTCCTGCCAGCCTTCCTGCCAGCCTTGCTGTCTGCCTGCCAGACAGTCTTGGTGCCTGCCTCCCTGCCAGCCTTCCTGCCAGCCTTGGTTCCTGCCAGCCTCCCTACCAGCCAGCAACCCCACAACCATGCGGAAGCACAGCAAGCCTCAGCCATCTGCTGCCAGCCCTTGCAAGAGGGACAGGGCTACCATCCCGCCCCCTGGCCCTCACTTTGGTTCTGCTGGGGCTTCTGCAGCACGGGCTCCCTCTTCTGGGGCTGGGGTGAAGTAGGGCACATCTTGTGTGTCGTTGGGCAGGGGTTCTGGATCTGGGAAGCCCACGATGGGGTTGCGTTCCAGCTCCTCCTTGAGGTGACTGGCGTTGTATACCTGGGCATCTGAAGATGAGCCGTTGCCTAAAGCATCGATGTACATGAACTTGTAGTCAGCATCGACCATGGCGAAGAGGATGATGCTGAAGAAGCCCTTGTAGTTGAAATAAGTGGACCCCGACTAGGCTGGAGCTTTGCAGGCCACGTGCTTCCCATCTATGGCTCCAACAGTGTGTGGGAAGTTCCACTTCTGATACCACTGCTCTGCAACTTTCTTCCATCCTTCTTCAGTGGAGGGGTACTGGAGGAGTTCCTCCTTGTATTCTTCGATGATGGCCTGCACCATTTCTCTGACCACAATGTTGATGGTGTTGGATGGCACACTCCAGCTGTACTGCATGCTCCTGTAGGTGGTCCCTGAGGCCAGGTGGCGCAGAGTGAGTGCCACTTTGAGCCCAGGTTCCAGGCTGGGCCGGAAGCTGGTGTTTACCTTGGTCAACCTGGGTGTCAGTGGCTGCACAACTTCGTCAAACATGGCTGGAGGCATCCTGATGAAGTTCTGGAACGCCCGAGTATCTTCGTTCCTGAGCTCCACCGTCAGCTTGCTGTACAGTCCGTCCTCTGCTCTTCTGGTGAACCATCTTCGGACCCAGACTCTTTTTGGCTTCCTCTTTTTCTTCTCGCAGTAGAGTTCACAGAGCCTGCAGATGGCTTCGCACTGTTGCAGAATGATGGTGGCTGCCAAACGGACTTTGTTACAATCCACGGTGGACATGACTGGATGCTGTGGAAGAGGAAGAGCCAGATGAAGGCTGCAGAGGTCTGCACTGCTGGGCTGCTGTTCTGAAAGTGAGATGCAGATGAGTTGCTCCCCCTTTTTATAGGAAATATAGGTTTTCCGCTAGGCATCCTCTAGGCATCCTCTAGGTATCCTCTAGACATCCTTAATATCCGAGATAGGTCCCCTCTGCGAACATTTTTTCCATTTTAAACGCTTTGTTTCCGTGCTGCATCCGTTCTGCATCCGTTCTGCATCTGTTCTGCGTCCGAGCGGATGCGAGTTGCACGGATGCGGAACGGATGCCTAGCAGATATAGCGGATGCATAACGGATGTGTAACGGATGCCTAGAGGATGTGTAGTGGATGCAGAACGGACGAACTGGATACATTTTCCGCACAAAAGTTTTGGGCAGCCCAAAACTTTTGGAGCGGATGAAACATCAATAAACAGATGCTGGACGGATAGAGCGGAAGCAAAATGGAGGCAGTGAGTACATCGCGTTTTCCAACGGATGGCAAGCTTTTTTGTCCGTTTTATATCCTCTTTGCATCCGTTGGTTCAGTGTGACATGGGCTTAATTTATCAAGTTTACCAAGTCAACCATACCAAAGTAAATTATTGCTATCATATAAAATGTACATAGCAATAGAATTGACAGATGAAATATCCCGACCTGACTGAGATTTTTTTAGAAACTATGAACTGAGCAGTAATTTCTCATAGCCAAAGAAATGAAGACCCAGGATCTCAGAAAAAGAAAAGAAAAGAAAAGAAAACCCTTTCCGATTGCCTCCTTCAGGACTATTACATCTATCACTATCATGAATGGTCAGTTTCACTAGCACGAAGAAACAAGGATGAAAAGCATAGGTACAATAATTCTTTTAAATATCCTATCCGTCTTCAGTCTGCTATGTTGAAATTATCCAAGCACAAGAAGATCAGATAGAACCTAGTTTAAATCCTTTTCTGGTTTTCTGTCAGAACTGTGGTATGATGAGAATATTATTAACACAAAAATGTATAGTTTATTGATTCCAGAAATCTAGTCAAATCTCAAGAAAAAGATTTGTTAATCAATATTATGAAGGTGAATGAATTAAATTTGCCATAATTACCAAGCAGTTCCAAAATTTTATTTTTATCCATCTGGTTTGCATGTTCCCTTTTATTATTTGCCACCTCTCAGAATATGGCTAATGTTCAGAACTTCATGTTTTCTCCAGGAAAAAAATAAGAAATGGGCTAATTTTGTAAAACACTTATTTAAGTGTTTTTGTATGATCCATAATCAATTGTATGATCCATAATCAATCAATGACAAACCATTACAATCAGTATCATATTCTTGTCAGGATTACAGCCAACAGAAGCTCAAATCAAATTTTTGGATCCACAAATACATTAGAATTTGAAAAAGTATTCTGCTCTCTCTCAAAAAAAGAGCTTCCATTAGAATCATACAAATTCATAAAGCAATTGTTCTGAGAAACAAAGTCAATCACAAAATAATTTCAAAAAGCAAATTAAAGATTTTAAAAGTTAGGTTATTTACCAGAATAATTTGTTAGCTAATTCATATTACAAGGAACTAATTGATGTTACAAGAAATTAATATTACAAGTCCCATCTTAACACTTCCTCATCATGAATTCTACATGTCTAATACTTGAAATTCATTTATACCAGTTTTTCTTTTGGGATACTTGTCAAATGTCTTCACCTTAATACCTCCCTGAATCTTCATACAACTGTCAGGTTTTGTAAGACATTTGTATTTTATTGTAAACAATCAAATAGTCTTGAATCTGAATATGGATCTCCACAAAGAGCACAATTAATTAAATATGAATTGTCAGGTACTAATATAAACCCCATATGAAAACCAGGCTTTGTCTTAAGAAACCATGACTCAGATTTCACTATTCTTTCACTGTTTTGATTTGTTACAGATACCTTTGAGCCACAATCTCTAAATCATTCCAGTACCAAACAAACTGCTTTGCCTATTTCATTTGCTTTTAATTGATTTTAAGTTAATTTCTAAAATGAAGACAAGCTAATAGCAGCCTCAAGTAAATAAGATGACTCTGAATCCTATTGAGTCCAGTGCTTCCTTTGCTCTCTCATCTAAACATGCTTTATGATTGCCCACACCCACTGTCAGCCTTTCAGACTACAGGCAATTCAGTAAAAAAAGATGCCACCATCCCTGTCCTATTGTTTCTTTTTATTTTTCTTATATGTATCCATTTCATGTATTCATAACTATGTTTATACTTATACCTGTTATCTTATAATCACTTGACAAAATAAAATAAATAAAATAAATGAATAAATATAAGCTTTAGTTGATATAAACTATAATTAAGAATATCTTAAAAATCTGTCCTTACCGCTATCTTATACAAAAGAGAAATAAGATAAGCAATGTTGAGGTTTTTTGTCTTAGTGAATTGATTTCCCATGCTGAGATCATGTTTTACTCTTTGCATATGTTCTCAAAAGTTATCTCTGGGTTTAAAGTTATTTTGAAAAATACTAAATATAAATAATTTTATATTTATATTTGAAAATTATGTTTAGAATTCTGGAGGATATACTTATATTTAACCAATAGAAATGATATTCCTATAGATACCCCTGTATGAATTTATACATTTCATAAATATTTGTGTGCATATGTATGTGTGTGGTTCAGAGGTGGTATTCAGCGGGTTCTGACCAGTTCTGGAGAACCGGGAGTGGGAATTTTGAGTAGTTCAGAGAACTGGCAAATACCACTTCTGACAGGCCCTGCCCCCATCTATTCTCTGCCTCCAGAGTCCCAGCTGATCAGCTGGGTCTTCAGAGTATCCTTCCTTCGGACTGGGGTGGGAATGGAGATTTTATACTTTCCTTCCACTGCCATGCCCACAGAACTGGTAGTAAAAAAAAATTTGAATCCACCACTGCTGTAGTTATGTATAAGATAACACTTTTGATTTCAGGAATATTTAATTATTACTGTAAAGTACATTTTTCTGTGATTAATTTGGGCTTATATTTTATTATTTTGCTGGGTTGTGTGATTTATCTGCTTATTAGATTTAATGGGATTTTAATGTGGTTTTATAGTATTAGTATTTACTTTGGGGGCTTTGTGGTTTATAAATCATTTTGGGAAAACCTGTTTTGAAATGCAGTACAGATATTCTTGAAATAAATAACGAAGTACAATAAAAATAAACAAATGAAAACCAACTCAAAATAAAACAGTCCAGTACTTACAGCCTTTGTTTAATGCTATTTGAAAAGCAGTTTAATGCTATTTGAAAAGCATACTAATTAAGCTTCTAATTGCCTTCCTAATCATAGAAGTTAGGCAACTATTCCAAAGAAATAATATTCTAAAAGACTAATGTAGTTTTCTTAATTGCTTTAATTGCATTTCCTTTAAAAATATGTTTTCCTTTGTATCAAATTAATCTGATGCTTACTGGTGACCAAGCAAATAGTTAATGGTATGAAACATCCTTACAATAATGAATAATGAAGCAATAATGCTTTTTGTTATTGTCAATTAATAAGATGGGTCCACAATCACTGGAAAAATTTTCAATAAATATTAATATATATTTCCTACTAATTCTACCGATGCCTAAATTATGTTAAATCAATTTCTGTGATAAATCCTCTTTCACATTTAATTTTTTGTGACTTCATCTCTGCTCTCCATTTTGTCTTCTTCCTGCCCCATCCTCCAGCAAACCAAGATAAAGTATAATAAAGAATGGTACAAGAAATCACTCCACCCACCCACTCCAAAAATAAGCATGTATTAGTTAAGCAGTAAAATCCAAATATAATTCAGCATGACAGCAGCAATTAATTGCTTCTCCAGTGGTCAAGTTGCAAAAGAACTAGTCTCCACATATACAAAATTATTGTTGGCTGGTTTCCACGTGAAATAGACCTTTATTCAGCAATGTCTCCAGCACAACTTATAGAGTTGGAATGACTGATCACTGTTCCTGGCAGGTTGAATTCTACATGACATTATCAAATATATTTCATTTGATTTTTCAGTCTCAAAACTGTCATTAACCAATCTGTTAATAGCTGTGCTGGCAACAGGTTTCTATGGAAGTGTTCCTCAACATTTCTCCACAGTAATCTCACACTTTTTTGGGGGGGCAAGAATGGCCCCTGTGACACCACTGTTCTGCAACCTGCATTTGTTGCTGATCTCCTTCTGCATGCAGTTCAAGGTGTTGGTGATCACCTTCAAAGCCCTTCATGGAATGGGTCCAGATTACTTGAGGTAGCATCTCACCCTGGTGAAATTTGTCCTTCCCTCTTGTGACAGCAAAGGAGACATAATGTGGATGCCATCAACCCAATTATTCTTGATGGCGATGTCCAGGAGGCACATATTCTCAGCTGTTGCTCCTGTCTTCTGGAACATCTTGCTTCCTGATCTGAGGTTGGCCCCAACTCTGATATTCTTTTGCAAGGTCTAAAGACCTGCCTCTGCCAGTTGGTCTAGGCCCTAATGGGGGAACAGCAGAGTGGAGGTGGTTGATGAAGCAACAACAGATCTCCCCCCCCCCCATTCCATCTCTCCCTCTCCACAAGCCCTTAATTTTTAATATTGGTTTTAACGTACCCATGTTTGAATATAGATGTATTTTTATGTCTTTAATCCACTCAGAGTTACGTTATGGTAAGATAGTAAATGTAAATGAATAAATTTCAGCAACTTAAGAAGTATGGATTTTAATTCTGTTCTGGGAGTTGAAGTCCATGCCTCTTAAAGGTGAAAATATTTATGTAAGGGAAAGATTGTCAGTTGTTAGAAAACAACATCCTTGAGCATAGTTGAATCCCTAGGAATAATGAAAAAAATGGAAGCTTATACAATGGCGGATCTAGAGCAGGGGTCTTCAAACTTGACAGCTTTAAGACTTGTGGACCAACTCCCAGAATTCCTCCTACAGTCATGTTATCTCAGGAATTCTTGGAGTTGAAGTCCACAAGTCTTAAACTTGCCAAGTTTGAAGACCCTTGATCTAGAGGATCAAAGGCAGCAATAAAATAATATTTTAATAATACAGTGGTTAGAATACATTGCAGGCTGACTCTGCTCACTGTCAGGAGTTCAAACCTGACTAGCTCAAGGTTGACTCAGACTTTCACTAAACATCTTATTAAGTATGTTTGAGATTTATTTCTTTTCATTACATAGGAGAAAAGATGCTGGTCTTTTATCTTACAAAGATCATTTACCTATCAGTCAAGTGGTAGTTGGAGATATTGCTCGACCAAGTTCTGATGCCAAGTTAACTGTGGGTTCTCTGCGTTGCTATGGAGACCGTAAGTAATTACTACTATTATTTTGTTTTAAAACCTCTTCTCATTCTGCTTCTGATAAAGCAATCTTTGCATCATCACCGAGAGAAGTGAAGGTATCAACATCCAGCTATCACTCTTACAAGTGAGGGTGGATTGTAATAACTCAGTGAGATCTTACAATATCTGGGAGACACCCACATTACAAGAGAATTATATCAAGATCAAAAATATCTAAGACAAGTTTCAGCTTGATAAAGGCCTTTAAGATATGTTTTTACATGTTCTATATCAGGGCAGAGGTGGTATTCAGCAAGTTCTGACCAATTCTGAAGAACTGGTAATGGAAATTTTGAGTACTTCAGAGAACTAGCAAATATCACCTCTGATTGGAGATTTTACAGTATCTTTCCCTTGCCACACCCACAAAGCCATGCCCACAGAATCGGTAGTAAAAAAAATATGAATCCCACCACCATATCAGGGGTGTCAAACTTGATTTCATTGAGGGCTGCCTCAGGATTGTGTTTGATCTCAGGGGGCTGGGGTGGGCATGGCAGGTCAACATCACTCGTGTCAGTGCCTGTGGTAGCCTAAGTGCTCTGCCAGTGAAAAAGGGCTCTCAAGCTCAGTTTTTGGCTTCAATGGACTGCTGAAAACTTTTGCCAGCAAAAATGGAGCTCAAGAGGGCCGGCTGTGGCCCTCCTGAGCTCCGTTTTCACTGGCAGAGGCACCGCAGGCAAGACTTCACTGTTTCCAGGGCAACCCTATGGGCCGGATCTAAGCACGCCATGGGCTGGATCCAGCCTCCTTGAGTTTGACACCTCTGATCTATATTAAAATATGTCAATAACTTTTATCAGAAATATTTATAAAGAATTATTGTATGCTGGATAGATATACTTGGTTTTCTTCTTAAGGGCATTCATGTTTATTGTTACATAACCTGGACTATTCAATTAAGTATAGGTGAATAGTCCAAATTATCCAATTGATTAATATACACAGAAATACAACCGCAGAGAACTTTTAGTATCTATGATGCTGCTGAATGCTGCTGTTAATGCCATTAGCACGACTATTTGTATTGCAATGAACTAACTTTATAGAGATATAAACAGTACCATTATGACTAAGTTCATAATCGGAAACTTGTACATGTAGTTAACATCAGTGCTGGTGGGAATAATTGATGTTAATAAAGGTTAAAATCATTTTGCAAATCAAAACTGCCTTTTTAGTACTAACTTGAAGCCTAAATAAGGAAGCATAAATTTTCCAGTATCTGACTTGTTATTTTACTTGGCTATGTATTGTATACAAATCATATGCAAAGCAGAACTCACATTGTCTTTCTTGAAAAATAATTTCCTTGTTTTTGCCAGTGTTATCGAACATAATTATGCACTTAGTAGCATCAAGAGTTTCAGTTTTTATTGTACTGTTTCTCATCCTAAACTGAATACCCTCATATACACATCACTTTCATTTAAAATTTAAATTGAATAGCAGGATAGGAGATCAGGCTTTACCAGAATGCTTTTATGCTTTTTAATTATATTTTTATATAATTCATTAGGTATAATTAATAATTAAAATTATAATGATTATAATTTAATTTATAATTAAATTCATTTTGATTACCTACTTTGTATAGTGTCTATTTTATATTTTATTGGATATATTTTAACATGAATTGATCTTTTCCTTTATTTTCTTATGTTTATTGTTAATCACTCAGAAAGCTATAGCTATTGGGCAGTTCAACAATTCTAATGAATAAATAAATAAATCCTGGCTGCATTCTGATGGCATCAATCATTGCCCCCATAAGCTGTTGGGTGTTTAGTAACCTAATAACAAGACATATTGTTGCAAAGATTAACCAGATGTGAGATTATCCTGCAATATGTAGGCTACAATGTACAGTCACAGGGACAGTCCCTGGACTATGGTTGAATATTGTAGCTTGGAGGCAAAACACAATGCTGACCCCAAGGCTCAATGTGTTCTTGCCTATTGATATTGATGACACATAAAATGTCAATTAATCACAGAAATGCTAAATAACATGATATTTCAGTCCTATGACCCTGACAATTTTATGACCCTGACAAAGCCAGACTAAAGGAGTGTGACTAGAAATACCACTTAAATATTTTGACATAACATTTATTATTCAGGACTGCATTGTGATATCGAGCATGACTTTTCTGAATATTTTTGCTTCAAGCCTTTCGTAACCTACTCAAATTTAAAATGTGTGTTTAGAAAATATTTTTTCTACCTCATCCATCTGTCATTTGCTATTAAAAACAATAGTATTGTTCCATATCATCACTATTTTCCACATTGTGTTTTATATACACATATTATTTTTGAAAAGATTGTACTAAAGGTGAAATCAAATCAAAGCTGATAACTAACTTCAAAATGATTAGTTTTCACATAATATACCATATTTTTTGGTGTATAAGACACACTTTCCCCCACCCGCAAAGTGGGTAGAAATGTCTGTGCACCTGACATAGCAAATGCTGCCGAAGGCCTGCCTACCTGCCAGGTCAAAAATGGGGTGCACGGAGGCCAAAAATGGGATGCAGAGGCCAAAAATGGAGCGTACAGAGGTGTCAATAGGCAATGGCCCTGCAGCCTAAAACAACTGATTGTTGATACTTTCAATTAAGATACATCATTATGTGATAATTTTTCTTTACATCTTAAAATTGAACAATGTTTACTTGTTTAATGTTTCTGGATCTTCAAGAATGTTTCTGTTTTACAGAGAAAATATTCTCTAGGGTGTTTTTTCTAAAGTTTCTGTCTTATTGGGTGGGGATGTCTTGGGAGAATTGAGTTCCTTTTTCATTTTGCTGGCTAACAATGTAAAAGTTTTCCACAAATAATATTAATCACTATTTGTCATGTGTCATTCAACTTTGTGCCAGCTGCCTAACTAGGTTAGACAGCAAAAGAAACTCCTGGGACTGTTTTTGTTTTTTTACCAATAATATAATTTACTGAAAATTCCACATGGTCACAGGAGTTGAAAAACCAGTTCCAACCATTTCACATGAAAACAGCATAGGAAAAAGTTCCATTTTTCCCTTGGACTTCCCATTATCCATTATCCATCAATCATTTGCACTCTTTGTTTTGAGACAATCTGTCTGCCTCAGACTTTCCCAATTAGTGGCCTTGAAGTGTTGGGTCTGTGTCCTATTTCCTTCAGCACTCTTACATTCCAAATTTCCCTCCCAAACCTCCCTTAAGCCCATGTCCCACTGCACCAACGGATGCAAAGAGGATGTAAAACGGACAAAAAAGCTTGCCATCCATTGGAAAACGCGATGCATCCATTGTGTACTCACTGCGTACATGTTTCATATGCTCTATCCGTCAAACATCCGTCTACTGCTATTTCATCTGCTCAAAAAGTTTTGAGCTGCACTTTCCGCCGGGTACGATGTACATCCGCGACACATACAGGCAACAAACGTTCTATGTCCGTTGTCTTCCCTGACACGTCCGCTGTATCCTCTCAGCATCCTCTGGGCAACCTCGCAACTCACATCCGCTGGAGCTGAAAACGGAAAGAGGGAGGAAGCAAAAGGTACACAGAACATCCACACAGCGTTAGTAGCACAGAAATAAAAAGGATGTAAGCAGATGCATCTCGTATATAAAGCATTAAAACGTTTGTATATGGGACGTATCTCGGATATTTAGGATGTCTGGAGTATGTCTAGAGTATGTGGAAGGACACCTAGCGGAAAACCGATATTTCCTATAAAAAGGGGGAGGAAATCATCTGGATCTCAGTATGAGTCCAGCATCCGTGGTGTACAGACCGCTTCACCCTTGGTCTTGCTCTTCCACATCATCCATTGATCTCCACCATGGATCATCACACAGTTCTTATGGTAGCTGCATTCATTCAACACCAGAACCAAGCCCTGTTCAGACTGTTTCACCTTTTCTACGCAAGGAGAAGAAGGAGATATCCAAGAGCTGTGTGGGTCCGACGATAGATCGGGAGAAGAGTGGAGTTTGGACTGTATGACAAGCTGATGGTGGAGCTGAGGAATGAAGACACTCGTGCATTCCAGCACTTCATGAGGATGCCACCAGCCATGTTTGATGAAGTTGTGCAGCGGCTGACACCCAGGTTGACCAAGCCGAGCACCAACTTCTGTCCCAGCCTGGACCCTGGACTGAAGGTGGCACTGACTCTGCGCCACCTGGCCTCTGGAACCACATGCAGAAACATGCAGTATGCGTGGAGAGTGCCACACAACACCATCAGCAAAGTGGTCAGAGAAGTGGTACAGGCCATCATCGAAGAATACGTGGAGGAGCTCCTCCAGTGTCCCATCACTGAAGAAGGCTGGAGGAAAGTTGCAGAACAGTGATATAAGAGGTGGAACTTTCCCCACACCGTTGGAGCCATAGATGGGAAGCACGTGGCCTACAAAGCTCCAGCCAACTCAGGGTCCTCTTATCACAACTACAAGGGCTTCTTCAGTATCATCCTCTTTGCCATGGTTGATGCTGACTACAAGTTCATGTACATCGATGCTTCAGGCAATGGGTCAGCTTCAGATAGCCAGGTATACAATGCCAGTGACCTCAAGGAGGGGCTGGAACACAATCTCATCATGGGCTTCCCAGATCCAGACCTTCTACCCAACGACACACAAGATGTGCACTACTTCATCGTGGGGGATGACACCTTCTCCCTCACAACCTACCTCATGAAGCCCTACACCTCCAGACTCCTCACCCGTGAAGAGAGGATCTTCTACAGGCTGTCCAGGGCAAGGCGGGTGGTGGAGAACACCTTTGGCATCCTGGCCAACAGGTTCCAGATACTTCTCACCAACATGCAGCATAGCCCAGAGACCATGAGGAGGATCGTGGAAGCTTGCTGCATCCTGCACAATCTCATGCGCACCCGCTACTCAGTGTTGCAGAACAGACTTGTGGACCATCAACAAGGGAATGGGGACATGGAGCCTGCTGAATGGAGGCAAGGACGAAACCTGATAGACACTGTGGATGCACAAGGCCCCAACAGAGCTTCACATGAAGGAAAGAAGCAGCGCAACCTCCTGAAACACTAGTGCAACTCCCCAGCTGGAGCAGTGGAGTGGCAAGACAGGATGGTAGATGCTTAATGGATGCTTCCTTGAGCCTGTCTCATAACACTGATGAGATTGTGCCATGTATGTTGAGTGGCCCTACAATTAATAGGGCATTAATAAAGAGCTTTGTTTATTTTGAAATGTGTTGATCAATGAATAAATTGTTATTGATAAAAAAGGGCCATATGAGTGGCAGCTGGGAGGGTGGACGATACAGTCCTGCTATGCTTGCACTGGAGGTTTATCAATCCCACAGCTATCCTTACCCATCCCACAACTATCCTTACCCATCCTACAACTATCCTTACCCATCCCATCCTTACTTATCCCACAAGCATGCAAAGGCTTAACCATTTTTTCAAAATTTTCACCAACACTTTATTAAGTAAAAAAAATGAACCCAGTGTGTGAACCAAAGATAAACTTTATTAATAACTGTCTTAAGTAAACTGTATGACTTTATTAAGAAAGCAAAATGAATCAAGTAAAGTTGTCTTAAGCAAAGATAAAGTGAACAGGTAACAACTCAGTCTCTGGCACTATTCTCAGTCACTCTGAGGTATGTCCATGGTCTCAGCTGTCAAGCGGCCAGGGACTGTGGAGGTGGCTGTGGCTGGAGTGCTGATCTGAGGCACCATTGGGGTGCTTGGCCCCGAGAGTACAACAGGGGATGGTGTGTTCAGGAAGCTCTCAGAGAACTGACTCAGTCCTGTGAGGTTGAGAGGCCCTTCATCAAGGACCTGGGATGTCAGGCACAATACTGATGACAGATTTTCTGTTAACGGGCTTGGTTGTGGGGTGGAGGAAGGAGGAGTGTAGTGGGGCTGTCTGGTCTGCAGCTGGGTCAGGTGAGGCTTCTGTGGCGTGTGATGTACCTGGGCCTGGACTGGGAAGGGCTGCCTCTGCTGTGGGAAGTCCTGGTACTCGTAGCCTTGGTAGGTGATAGGCTGTTCAAAGCCGTGGAAGGGCTGTGACATTGCCTGGGGTGGAGGAGCAGTCCTGGAGTGGGTCGGAGCAGGTTCAGCTGGGCCTGGAGGATAGTGCAGCAGTGCCGTTATCTTCTCCTTCATCACCTGGCACTGGGCCTCGGGCAGGTCCATGAAGGTCTGGCTCACGTACGTGATGAAGGGCTTGCGGTTCGATGATGGTATGTTGCTGTGGACCAGTTGAGAGAGAAGATCTGTGCTGGTTTTGACTGTGTCCCTGATCTCCATGAGGACAGTGTGGCTCTGGCCCTCCAGTCTGCCTCTCTGCCTGCTTTCTGTGGAGGTGGAGCTGGGGGTGGGGGTGGGTTGGTCTCTGGCTGCTGCTGCTTCTTGCTCCATTTGAGACAGGGGATCCTCCACGTCCTCCGTCATGGGGAGTGCAATTGTCAAGGGGGTCTCTGTCGTGGGGCCTTCCAAAGACACCTGGCTAGACACGGTAGCTGTCTCCTGGCTGGAAGAGGATTGGCTGTCTGTGGGCTGTCTGAGGGAGAGGGTTGACAGAGGGGCTGCTCCTCAGTGGTGGATCTCACCCTCCAGGAAGCTGCACTTGGCTATGACGTACATCTCCCGGTCAGTGAGCTTGACAGCGGCCTGGCCAGATTTCTTCAGGTGCAGCTTGCCATACCAGGTGTGCATGTGCTTCCACCATCCCAGGAGTATATCTGCAGTGTAGCCCTGGCTCTCTGCCTTGTCTCTCCACGCTGCCTGCTTTCTCTTGCTGTCGCGATACAGTCTGTAGCCCTTTCTCCACAAGTACTCGTTCTCCCTCAGCCTTTCCATCACCTCCTCCTCATGATCCTCGGAAATGGAGTACTGTTTCCTCTCTCCCTTCTCCTTCCCTTGCCTCTTCCTCCCTCTGGCAGGGGCTTCAGGGCCTTCAGCAGCAGGGCTTTGAGGGCCTTGGGGCTGGTCCACCACAGCAGCAGCAGTAGTGCCAGCAGCAGCAGGAGAAGCACCAGCAGCAGCAACACCAGCAGCAGGAGAAGCACCACCACCACCAGCAGCACCAGCAGGGAAGCACCACCAGCAGCACCAGCAACACTAGCAGCAGCAGCAGCAGGAGAAGCACCAACAGCACCACCAGCACCACCAGCACCACCAGCAGCAGCAGTAGAAGCACCAGCAGCTTCAGAGTCAGTGCCAGGGGGTGGGATGTTGGTTCTGTCCTTCTTGCCAGGGCTGGCACAAGTAGGCACAGGCTTCCTCTTCTTCCCTGACTGATGAACCATGGTGTTCTTTCAAGATGTCTCTGGCAGCAGGTCTTTCCTCTGAATGGTGACTGCTTGCGAGCTGCGTCCTTTTATATCTGCGGAGCTGATGCAATTCATCCTCCTTGCATGTGCAGTGAATGCTTTGCATCCGCTATACATCCGCTATGCATCTGCTTTGCTTCCTATAGGAGTCCGTGATGCATCCGCGTCATCCGCTATGCATCCGCTCCTTCCACTACGTGTCCGCTTCGCTATTCTCCCCTGGAAGCCCTGCAGATGTGTCATCCGCTTCCATCCGCTGTCATCCGCTAGGCTTCCTATGAACATCCGCTTCCCATTCTTGCTACGTACTACCCCCGTCCGTTCCTTTCCATTCTTTTTTGTTCTGTTTATGCAAATTTTCACCACTTTTGAGAGCGGATAACAACGGATGGAGCCACCCCCGAAATTTTGTTTGTCCACTGTGTCCTTTTTGCATACGTTTTGCATCCGTCAGCCAGTGTGACCTAGCCTTTTTATTCAAATGTCTTCCTTCCCCACTCCCCTTACAATTGTCTGGTTGCAAGTATGACTTCAGAGCAAGTCACCCATGACAGTTTGCTTAATTGCAATACAAGATTATTTGTTATTCTTTCATTGAATTTGCCATGTGAATATCGTAAAAAGTGTACTTATTTTAGAAATTGGTATTACATCAGTAATAAAAACAGTTCACAAGTTCATTTATTGTTTTTATTTAGGATATTTTCATATTAGTTTAAACTGGAAATAATTGTGTGATAGAAAAAAACTAACCAGCTGAAGTTTTGATCCATTTGTTCTTATATTTCAAAATGAATAAGATTTATTTGTGTAGGGATGTTTGCTTCCCCTTTTCTAAAATAAACCATTACATGAAATTATGTTACATGAGCAGAAAAACATGTACAGAACATTGTTAGGGATTTCATAATTAGTGACATTTTTCATTTATCAATTCATAGATAAATTTTGAATTGGAAAGCTCACTGATAATAAGATAATATATCATATAATAGCTAAACAATTACAGTAGGTAAAGTGTCTTGCTTTTAATCAAATGTTATTAGGGAACTAGGATATTTACTATGTGATTATATAAACTGCTTTTTTGGAATCACATCTGTCGTCCTGCCACACAATTGTGGTATAAAAACTCATTCTTGGAAAAACAGTTTTTGTTTCCTTGTTTACTTCTAAGTCTTTTTTTTAAGAGCACAACATTTCTGCTGATATATCACCTAAAAGGTTCAATTCAGCCAAAGTTAAATTGTTAACATTCCATAGATATTTATGAAAAAGAGTGCTCTCTTTTTCCCTAAAAACAATAAAAAATAATTACATTAAATTAAAAAAATAATTAATTACAATTATTTAATGCAATTAATTTTGCCTGTCCATTAAGTAATAAAAATAGTTCAATTTTAAAATTAAAAATTGCAAATGATGTATGATAAGGGGTGTATATAAAAACCTATTTCTCAATTCCATTTAAGAGAAATTCAAAAAATTCTGAACTCTTTTGGTACATGTGGATTTAAGTAGAATTTATTCATAAGTATCATTATATTCAGCATATTGTTGATCTTGAGGTAATCATTGAGGCATGAGTTTTGCCACATTGCTTATTTCATAGAGAAAATAGTGAGCAATCTCCCTTTTGTAATATGCACAAAAAGGAAGTTTAGGCCTTTCTTATATATAAGAAAGATGTATACAACTTCTTACATAATCCAAAAATCAGTAGCCTCTTCCATTGCTGGATGTCATCATGGAAATCTACACAGTACTACAGATAACAAATTAAAACTATAAATAGTTTTCTAGGAATGGTTGAGTTCTCAAGAAGCTGTAGCAACAGAAAGATATTTATAGAAGTCCTCTGTCAAAGGCTTATGCATATAGCATATGCAAGAGGATGTCGTCCCTTGTTTCTCACAGGACTAAAAACTCCTTGTTTGTTGCATTGTTGTGAAGGCTGGAGCTGGTGAGGCAGGAAATAAGGGTTGAATATACTTGGGTGTGACCATGCATTTCAACAAAAAGGTGAACTGGGTATAACCGACATCAGCCTTCACTCTTTCACCATTTAGAAATCTGTAAAATTATTTTTTAACCTAATTTTTACATGTTAATAAAATTGACATGTAATACAATAAATACAATAAATACAAAAAGTATTTAGTTTTCATCTTTTCTTTTTTCTCTTTGAAATTTTTTTATTAATTTTTAAAAAATAAACATATACAAACAAAACACAAAACATAAAGAACATAAAACATCTTTTTGGAAAGCAGTTTGATCCCGGGTTACATCTTTTTATACAGACATAAATTCAAGTTCATGCTTACTTTTATATAGCATTCCATATCTTATTTACCATTTTACATTTTCTATATAGCTTCTCCCCTCTTTTCACTCTCTTAATTCTATTTTATTTATTTCATTTCAATTTAAATCATTATGCTTATATCCTTTGTCTGTCCTGTTTCAGCTGTCTATTATCTTTTCTCATTAACACAAAATTTCTTCTGTAATCACTGATTGGAATATGACGCCTTTATATCTTTCCCCTAAGTTTAACACTTAAAATAATACATAATTTTCATTTGGATTCTGCGTAGTACATTCTAAAGCTACACTCAATATTTTATTGAGGAAAATAGGAAAAAAAAATTTAAATATATAATATAATTAAAACAACAATCCATAGCAATTGAAATTATATCATTAAAATTGATATTCATTTAAGTCTTAAACATTTTACACATTCCTTTCCAAATAAGTATCATGCTCCTCTGGAACACTTACAGATTTTGCTTAGTTACTTTCCCCCCATTTCACTTATATTTTAAAATATTATGTAATGACAGTGTTCCCATTCCTTTTTAGTTCAATTCTCTCATATTTCATTTCATTTATTTTATTAATTTTTTTTGCTAAATTACATTAAATATTTTATCCCATTTTATAATCATATGTTGTTCCAATTTTCTAACATTATTTCAAATACAAATACAACAATACAGTCTTATGTACCATTGCAGAATCTCTTTTTCAGTTATATTTTTAGTGTTTCTTTACATCTTGTTTCAAACCTTTGTAGCTTCTCTTCCCTTCTTTCCTCCCTTGCTTCTCCACTCTACCCTTTTTACCCCCTTGTCTCTTAATCTCCACCCTCTTCTGTATTCCTCTTTTCTGTTGCTTTCTAACGTTGTGTCCACTTATTTTTCCCTTTTTTGGTTGTTTCTTTAAGTCTTAAATTCTCCATTCCCTTTCCCCCCTTTCCCCTTTCTTCTCCAGATAAAGTTGCTTGTTCATTAAAGATGGCTTCTTCTTCATCCCAATCTTCTTGTTCTTGTTGTTTCTCATACGTAGAAATTGCCATTTCTAAAAAATGAAAAATGGAGCCAAAAGAGCCTTTCCCTTCTTGTTCCTCTTCTTTATATTTTATAAATTCCATTTTCAGTTCATCCACAAGTAATGCCATTGTAAAAAAATTTTTAAACAACTCAAATGATTTTAATCATTCAAATAAGAATTTCCAAAATCCCAAAGTCACCAAGCAATCCAAATACACACAGTCTATTTCATTTAACACTTTCTTCTTTTTTTCACTTTCTCTTCCTGGGGTTGTAACTCACTTACAAAGTTCCAGTTAAAATGTATCTTTTAGAAATCTTGTTATGATTTTGTTCTAGTCTTTTAAATTCCAAGCAATCTCCTCCAAATCTTAATCTTAATTCTTATCCTCTCCCTTCCCAATTACAGCATAAAAAAAATTTTTTTTTCCAGTGTTCAGAAATCTTTATTGTTCCCTTGGCTTTAATTTTCCAGTTTGATTACCTGCTGATGCAAAAGCAGGTTTTTCCAATTTCTCATTCATCTGCTGTCACCGTAAGGAAGGAGTGAGAAAAAACAAACTTTCCCTTTTCACTTTCATTCACCACTTCTAGATCTTCTTAGGGAACGTAAAAGATGTATCTTTTTCCAAAATTTAAATTCCAGGATATCTTGGATGCTGCTTCTCATCCCGGTCAGCCAAAACTTTCACTTCTCAGCTTCCTCCTGCAAATTCTTTTCCAGATGAAATCTTCTTTGTGGCGGCCATTTCTGACCGCCGCTCTACCACTTTTGGAAAAGGGAGTTAAGCCAGCTAAGGAGGGGGGTGCAACTCCCCCCAACCCCTGCTAGGTCTCCCCTGTCTTCAGCTACCTCTATGGGATAGCTATAGCCCCGAAGCCAGTTGGCTCGGGGCACTCCAGCTGCAAGCGCAGCAGAAACCATGCACAATCGCAGATTCCTGCCGCCACCAAGCCTTGCAAACTGGAAGTCAATCAGTTTTCATCTTTTCATCATGTTTTTTTTTCAATATCTTGCTTTAGCTGCCAGAGCAAACCTCATCCCAAAATGCAGCTAATGAACTGAATATCTTTGGACCAATCACTGACTCTCAACTCAACTCACAATTATTAGCTTTTAAGCAGAATATTGCCTCTTCAAGTTTTTTGCAACCTATATAAATGATTTTTGGATCCCAATTTGCAAAAAAAAAGTTATAACTCTTTTGGATCAGATTTCACCTTTTGTATTTACGATTATCTGGATACGTAGAAGCTCTGTAACCATGAAAGATGTATGGCTGGTGCCCTCCAGGAATCACTACTACTTTATAAAAATATTACATAAATTACAATACTAACACAAGACATTGAAACTAGCTTGGATACTATAGAAAGAGATATAGTTGCAATTGTGGCGAACATCAGAAAGATATAGAATTGTTCCTGAAAGATGAAGTACAAAATAGTCCAAAAGCCTCCAGAATATTTATATCATTAATCACTAAACTTTAGCTTTTTATATTATTAATTACAAGACTCCAACTATATAAATAGACAATTTAATTAATCCAAATATCATTGAAGCTCCAAATATAGTGCCTCAATGGTTAGAGGCTACTTCTGCTGGTTACCTGCAATTTGGTAGTTCAAATCTTACCAGGTTCAAGGTTGACTCAGCCTTCTATCCTTCCAACTTGGGTAAAATGAGAACCCAAATTGGGGGAAATATGCTGACTCTGTAAACTGCTTAGAGAGGGTTATAAAGCACTGTAAAGCAGTATATAAGTCTAAGTGCTATTGCTATTGCTATATTATTCCAAAATGTAATCCATATATTTATGAGTAACAAAGATACTAGGTTCAGAAAGGAAATGAATCCAAAGTGACAAACATGATGATGTGATTTCATTAAAATATGCATGCAATATTTTTATTAGAGAGATTATATCATTGCATAATGCTACATGTATTCATTCTGAAATAAATGCATATAACTGAATGAAAGACTGCTGCTTTAATTATAATGTAAATTCATCCTTATGTTCTACATTAATGAACTACAAATCATAAAGCATATTTTTAATGTTTGCTGCTTAGTGTATTGTTGCCTTCTTGCTTTTCTTTTTTTATTTTCAAAGAAGAGAATTATTTATTCAGTCTTGATCTAAGAAATAAATAATTGAAAGAGGAAGAAAATACTGCACAGTACTTTTAAGAGCTGCCAGTTTACTGAAGGGAAATTTCTGCTGTTGTCATTAGAATTTAGAATTAGATTTCAAGATGGTACTACAGTTTTTATAACTCTGTATTATTTTTTATAATACATGACCCATAGTTGCTATCACAGAGAAATAGAATAGAATGTTCCTTCTATTTTCTGAATAAGTAGCAAATATTACATTATTGCATTATGCAGAACCATAAGTCAATGCCTCTTTGACTGGATTTAATAACAGTTAACTTGACATAAATATTCTTGATAATTTCTTAATATTTGCTCTCAGTCTGTTCTATGAAAGTGAATTTCTGAAGAAAAATGAGAATGATAAATTTCTTTCCATGCCTTCTTTGTTTTTAATAGTTAGATTGGTATTTTTAGTTTCTTATCTATCTACCTATAACTGTAAAAAAATAGTTTTGGTGGTTTGTTGCAAAAAGCCATAGATTCAATTTTGCCTTTAGAAACCCATCTTCAGTCAACTTCCAAAATAAAAGTCCATATCTCTGAAATTCTCTGATATGAGCATAAATTATTTGGCAACTTAGCTATTTATGATTATATACAATATTAAAATGCTTGGTGAAACAGTGCATAATGAGGCAAAACTTTGTAAACAAAGATACCTCAAGTAGACTAACTTACAGGATGCTGGGGCCTATTACTTTGGTAATTTGGGGAAGTTGTAGCTGTTTCAACAGGATTGTTGCTTTGGTCACATGATCCTTATTTTCAATCCTCCTCATATTTCCCAGCCACTCATGGAAACCATTGCTCCCTCCCCCACACAGTAGAACCTACTTACCTATCTTTTAGGAAGGCAAGAGAAAAGGAGGGAGAGGGAGGACAAGCATATACATACACTGAATGGCACAACCAAGTAACTGGTGTTATGTAGAGGAACATCTGCAGTGTATGGCTAGATTCCTCTAAGTCCAGATAGGATATTCCATAGGTCATAGAGAATAACAGGGCTAAGATCCTATGGAACTTCTAAATTGACAGAAGTGCATATATTAGGCAATCAGTCAGATATTGTTGTAGTAGACATGGACTAGAATATAGTAGTGTAGAAACAAGTGTAGAGTTGTCAAGTGATAGCAATATCAGGAAGAAGTATGAAAAGCTGGAGGAGCACAATGAACTAAAGGAGAAATTCAAGAAAAAGTGGAAAATAAAGACCAAATTTATCTCAGTGACAGTAGGAAAACTCAGAATTGTGACTCCTACACATGGGCAATGCTCGAACAGAATCCAGGAACATTAATAAAGTTCTTCGTCCATTGTGCAGTGCTAGGAAGGGGCATTGGTAGACTTACCAGTGAACTCCCTTTCTAAACACACTGCAAGAGAGTCCAGCATTGGGATATGACTCCACTCTCTGATGTCATAGAGCTGAGTCTGCCACTATAAAAGGCCAGCCTCTGCTGAGAGCCCCAGCTTTTCTGGTGAAGAATCTTGACAGACTAAAACAAACAAACACCCTGAGAATAACCCTCCCCCCCCCCCGAAACAAGACCAGATGGCCACAGGATGGGGCTGGACTCTCTTGCAGTGTGTTTAGAAAGGTCGTTCACTGGTAAGTCTACCAACGCCCCTTCTCCACCACACTGCTTCAAGAGTCCAGCATTGGGACATACCAAAGCTTGCACGCCCCAGGGAGAGTCCCAGCTGGTCCACCTAGTCTGACACTGGAAGCACACTCTGGAGTATCCTTTGTCCATTTTTTTTCTCCTATCCTCTGCAGAGGCAAAGGAATCCAGCCAATAGTGTCAGATAAATGGAGAAGGTGAAGTCCATGTAGCTACCCTACAAATCTCCTTGATTGGAGTCTGGGTAGCCCAAATTGCCGACATCGCTGCACTCCAAGTAGAGTGTGCAGTCAGTTTCTTGGGAGCTGGCAAACCCAAGATGACATAGGTGGTAGAAATGCATGCCCTGATCCACCTGCTTAATATGGGAGATAAAGCCTTAGACCCCAAAGATACAGGTTGAAAAGACACAAACATTGTTTCAGTTTTGTGAAAAAAAGCAGTGCATTTTCGATAAATCCTGAGGCCCCTTTTCACATCTGATGTGTGCCACTGATGTTCCAAGATGAGGTGGAGTTTGGGACAAAAGTCAGGTAGTACAATGTCTTGTGCCCTGTGGAACCAAGAGTTAATTTTTGGTACAAAGGGAGGGCCCAAATGCAACACTACTCACTTGTCATGGAAAACACAGAGATCGGGCCTCACAGAAAGGCTGCCAGTTCAGAAACCCTTCTGGCTGATGTGATCGCCACCAGAAACGATACCTTGAGGGTCAAAGGACGAAGGCCCACCATTTGTAAGGGTTTGAAAGTCCATGAGGGCCTGGAACACTTTAGGGAGATCCCAAGTAGGATACCTATGGACAACAGGAGGATGTAGATTCAAGGCTCCCTTTAAGAATCTGCAGACTGGACTTCCGGTTTGAGCCTTTTTGGCGACAGTCCGAAACCTCGTCTCTGCAAGGCTTCGATCCATGCTCGCCACTGGAGCGCCCTGAGCCAGCTGGTTTTGGGGCTAAGCCACCCCAGAGAGGTGGTGAAGAGGGGGGAGTCTGCCTGCAGGGTTGAGGAGAGCCACATCTCTCCTCCCCAGCTGGCCATTACTCCCTTTCCTGAAGGCGGTTGTAGCGGTGGTCAGAAATGACCACCACAAAGAAGAACTCGACCAGAAAAGAATGTGCAGGAGGAAGATAAGAAAATAAAATTTTGGTTGATCGGGTCAAACAGCAAAAGCAACAAACAAGGTACCCTGGAATTTAAACTATTAAAAAAAATAATAATATTGTTCCTTAAGAAGATTTTTAAGCTGTGAAGGAGAGAGAAAATGGAAAAGATTTGGGTTTTATTTCTCCTTTTCCTACACTGACAGCTAAGAGACTTAAGCAAGAAATTGGAAAAAAAATCCACTTTGACATTAACAGGCATTTAATGCTGAAAATAAAAAGTCAAAGGGAAAATAAAGATTTCTGGATAATCAAAAGGTTTTGAAAACAGGAAAGGAGAGAAAAAGAATAAAAGGGTAGGATCTGGAAGGGAGGAGACTGCCTGGAATTAAAAAGAACTTACAGCAAAATCTCAACAAGACTCCCAAAAGATACATTTTTACTGAAATATCGCAACAAAAACCCCAGGAAGAGAAAGTGGAAAAAGAAATAAGAAATAACTTTGAATGACTAAAATCAATCTGGTGGTTGTTTAAAACTGTTTAAAATGGCTCCACTTTAAGAAGGTACATAAGATAGTATTGTTATATTAGAAACAGAAATAATTTTAGAAAATATGAAACAATGTATGATTAAAATGTTTGATAAAATAGTTATCATAATTCAGTGGAATGCTTGTCAATAAATAAATGTAACAAAATGAATATTTAATGATTTACAAACATAGGTGAAGAGAAATAAGGGAAAAATTAATTATGGAGATTATATATGTCTTTAAGGAAATATGATATTTAATTGAAAAGAAGTGTTAAAGATGTTAAGATTTTAATGGTTATTAATGATAGAACTGAATTGGAATGGAATGAGGGTTTATAATTACATATATTTATAATCTTTTTTAAAAGAATATAGTGTGTATTATAAGAATGTACCAAGCAGAATTCGATTGGAAGTTATGTATTATGTATTATATTGAAGGTCATAACCTTAAGGTATATATTGAAGTTTAAATAAGAATTGAATTGATGTAATTAAAAGATATAAAGATGTCATACTCCAATTCGTAACTACAGGAGAAAATGTGTTTAATGAGAAAAGATAATATGAAATTGAAACAGAACAGACAAAAGTATAAATATAATGATTTGAATTGAGATGAGATAATCAAAATAAAATTTAGAAAATTAAAAGAGGGGAAAAACTATGTAGAAAATGTAGAATAGCATAAGATATGGAATAGAACACAAAAAGGAGCATGAAATTGAGTTTTGTGTCTTTATAAAGAAGTTGAACATGGGGCTATGCTATTTTCAAAAAAGATATTTTACTTGTATTTTGTATGTGTGAAAACCCAAATAAAACTTTATTAAAAAAAAAAATAATCTGCAGACTGTAGGGTGATGGGAGAGGGACGAATATCCCATGACAGGACTTATGCTAAGGCCTCCATCTGTCGGTGGAGAGTGTTAGGCACCAGTCCCTTATCCAACCTGTCCTGGAGAAACTGTAACACCTCAGTGACAGATGCTGAAGTAGCAAGTAGCACCACTCACAGAACTTCTTCCAAGTGGTATCATAAAGTTGGTTTGTTGACGATTTAAGAGAACCTTGTACGGTCACGATTACCCTGTCAGAGAGGCTGGAATCTTTCAATGATTACCATTCAACTGCCATGCAGCCAGTTGGAACCATTGGGAATACAGATGTAGACGGGCCCCTTGACTGAGATAAATCATGTTGGCAGGGATTCTCCATGGTCTCTGAGTTGACAGGTTCACCAGGTCTGTGAACCAGGGCCTCCTGGGCCAATGCGGTGCCAGAAGTAGCAGCTCCACCTTCTCCTCCAACATTTTCCGAATGACGGCTGGAATGATCAGGAGAAGGGGAAAGGCATAGAGGAGATCTGAAGGCCTCTTGCTCTGAAGTGCATTGGTCCCCTCCACTCCTGGGTCAGAAACCTGGAGAAAAACCTGCTTACTGTGCATTCTGAGGAGTAGCGAATAGATCCACCACTGAGGTTCCGAATATCAGGGACAACTCTTGGAACAGGGAAGGGTGGAGACTCCACTCTGAGTGGTCAACTTGAGTTTGACTCAACCAATCTGCCTGGGAGTTGTCAATCCCTGAGATGTGGTCTGCCCGAGGCACAGAAGGTTCCCCTCTGCCCACTCCCCAGAGGTTCCTCTTCCTGCATCAGGGCCCTGGGCCTGGTCCCCCCCTGCCTGTTGACATGAGCCTTGGTGGCCATATTGTCCATCATAACTAGAATTGGGACCCTGATACTCTATCTAGGAAGCATCTCAGGACAAGATAGCCCTTAGCTCCAGAAGGTTGATGGGGAGAAACCTGTCTGAAAGAGGCCAGTGACGCTGAGCCATCTGCCCTGCTGGCAGAATGGCTGGTCCCCGCCCATTGGAAGGAGAGGAGAAACCACTGCAGGATGTGGGCATGTAGACGTGCCCATAGCATGACATCAATGCAGGAGATCATCTTCCCCAGCAACTGGGACAGGAGAGACAGTGGAACAGTGTGAAGCAGTTGAATTCTGTTGATCAATTTGTTGAGGCTCTCCTGTCAGTCCTGGGAAAGGAAGATCTCACAGCGAGTCACGTTGATGATCATCCCAAGGTGCAACAATTGGGTTGTTGGATGAAGATGACTCTTGATAAGGTTTTATGGAGAATCCATGCTCCTGCAAGAGTTGCATTGTGATCCAAAGGTCTTGCCTGGATGGAGGTAGACTGATCAGAATGTTGTCCAGATAGTGTTGGACCTTCACAGGCAAAGCTCGGAGGTAGGCTGCCAAAGCTGCCAAGACCTTGGTAAAGACTCTTGGGACCAATGAAAGGCCAAATGGAAGGGCCCGGTATTGGTAGTGCTTCCTGTCATAACAGAAGTGGAGAAACTGGCAATGAGGAGGCCAGATTGGAATGTGGAGGTAGGCCTCCATGAGGTCTGTGGATGCTCTGAAGAATAGAATGTAACATCTGCATCTTAAAACGCCTATATGGAATGAATCTATTCAGGAGCTTGAAGCCGAGGATTGCTCTCCACCCTCCCGAGGACTTTGGAATTACAAAGAGGTGGGAGTAGAAATCCAACCTCCCCTGATCCAGGGAGACTATCCCTATGGCTCTGATGACGGATGGTCAACTCCATAAGAGCCAGTTTGGATCTGTCCTGGGAAGTTGGACAGCAAAAAACCATCGGAAGAGGGGAGAGAAATTTGAGGCAAAGGCCAGATGATATCATCCTGAGAATCCAGGTGTCGGTTGTTGATTCCTCCCATCTGGATTTTAAAAAGGTCAAGCAACCTCCAGTAGGAGGGAAGTGGATGCAGTTACTTAAGAGTGTCTGAATGAACCTCTTCCCGCTTGAAAGGGCCACTTACCAGAGAACTGTTGTTGTCTGGGGGGTGTGGTCCTGTTGTTGTTCCTGGTGAGGCGGGAACATTCTCTGGGTGCGAGGGAACTGATTTCAAGATGGAAGGTGGGAGGCCTGGAATATGGTGTCTCTTGAAATTCTGGCCTCTTGGTGCATTACACTTTTATCCCTGGTATGGTTCCAAGGCTGTTCCAAAAAGTTTCTCTTCACAGCATGGGGCAGCTGCCAACTTCCACTTGTGCCAAGAGTCAGTCTGCCAGTTGTGCATCCAGAGAAGGTATCTTGCAGACACAGAGGAGGCCATTGCCTTTGATGTGAATCTGGCAGAGCTTAGTGTAGTGTTGGCCGTAAATTCAGGTGTGGCAATTATTTTGTTGAGGTCTTAGTGAGACCTGGAATCAGTGCTGCGTAGCCTGTCTTGAAGTTGTAACCAATTTATAGCTGATCTCCTAAAGAACGAGGCCCTTCACTGCCCAGGCTGCAGCCTGGTGCATGCGTTTCAGAGTTTGCTTCGATTTCTTGTCTTCAGGAGTCAAGACATCCTCCGGTTCCATGGGGATGCCAGAGGAAGCAAATATGGCTACCACCGGGGGATCTACAGCTGGGAGAGGTAAGGCATTGGCCAGGGAGAGTCCCACATTAAAGAATCTCTTGTCTTGGGATGAAGCTCGGGGTCCCTCCGTAGTGCATTGGTCCCTCACTAAGTCCAAGAATAATAATGGTGAGGGGAGTACCTTATTTTGGACCACAGGTTTCAGAAATAAAATGAAATGAAATTCAATGGTGAGAAAAGTAAAGTTTTGCATGTAAGCAAGAAAAATCAAATATATAGGTAAGAATAGGTGGAACCTGGCTCAATAGCAGGAACTGCAGGAGAGATACTGGTGTCCTAGTGGACAATCACTTAAATATGAGCCTGCAGTGTGCTGCAGCTGCCCAAAAGCCAAAGCAATCCAAGGGTGTGTTAGCAGAGGGATAGAATCAAGATCATGTGAAGTATTAGTACCACTTTAAAAGGTCTTGGCAAGACCATACTTGAACTAAGAAAACTATAAATTTCCTGACAGTAAGAACAATTAAGCAGTGGACTGGTTAATTACCTTTAGAAGTTATGGGTGCTTCATCACTGGAGGTTTTAAGAAAATATTAGACAGCCATTTCTCCAGAATGATGAAATTCAGGAGAATTTCATTCAGGAGAATGATGCCTCCTGCTTGAGCAGGGTATTGTACCTTTCAACTCTGTTATTAGGTTCCTTCCAACTCTGTTATTCTGATATTCATATAAAAGTCTGTTATTCCATATTCATATAAAAGTCAAGGAAAGTAATTCTATAACTTACTTCAACAAAATTTAAGTGTATTAAATTGGATGAGCTACTAATCAATGATTGATAAATGTATTTATCAAAAACAGGACTTTGCACATCACTGTGGCTAAACTCCTGGCTAACACTGTGTCTTAACAGGCTTACAAAGCTCCATTTTAAAGTTCTTCAGTAACTGGTTAATTTTATCTGCCTGTGAGATTTTGTAGCCTCCCTTAGTTTTCTCTATTTTCAAACCAAGATATTGTTTAATCTCACCTAAAAGTTTTATTTTACATTTCTTTTATAATGGTGAAATAATCCCAGTAGCTTCTTGATCAGTCTTAGTGATTAATGCTGTGCCATCAGTGAACAATAGCAACAATGAAATTACACCATCACTTTCCTTTTTAAATAAACATGGATCAGCCATGCCAGCTACAAAACTTACTTTGTTAATTCCTTCACTATGCATTGGTTCCATTCATAGCCTGATTGCTTCAAGCCATATAGATTCTTTTTTAATCTTCAGCAATCAGTTTTGTTATCAGTTTTTATCCCCAAATGCTTCTTTAAATATTTAGTATGTTGCAACGGTGCATGCAGATATGCTGTCTCAACATCTAAATGGTTTATTATGTATTTATTCTTCGCTGCCCACATTAATGCTGCTCATAAGGTGGTAGCCTTCAGACTAGGTGCCTTCAGACTAGCCTCCAGACCTCATCGTTGGCTGATTGATTGAATCCTTGTGCTTCTAACCTGGCTTTATGGGTAACAGTCCCCTCCATACTTGTCTTAATTTTATAAATCCACTTAAGCCCATGTCACATTGGCCAACGGATGCAAAAAGGACACAGTGGACGAGCAAAATGTTCCATCCGTTGTTATCCGCTCTCAAAAGGGGCAAAAATTTGCATAACCGGAGCGGATAACACGGACACAGGGAGGACGCAGGGCGGATGCAAAGCGGATGCGGAACAGAAGCCCAGCAGATGGAAGCGGATGGGAGTGGATGGCGCAACCGCAGGGCTTCTGGGGGGCCTCAGCAAAGCGGACGCGGAACGGATACAGCGGATGTAGAATGGACGCAGAACGGATGAAGCGGATTCACAGCGGATGCACAGCGGATGCACAGCGGATGCACAGTGGATGCACAGCGGATGCCTGGCGTTAATTGCGCATGCAGGGGGGATGCATTGCGTCAGCCCCGCAGATATAACGGAAGCAGCTCGGAAGCAGGTCGCCATTCAGAGGAAAGACCTGCTGCCGTACAGATTGGCTGCCTTGCCAGCCCTGCCTGTATGTCTGCCTGCAAGCCTTGCTGCCAGCCTTGCTGCCAGCCTTGCTGCCAGCCTCCCTGCCAGCCTTGCTGCCAGCCTCCCAGCCAGCCTCCCTGCCAGCCTTGGTTCCTGCCAGCCTCCCTGTCAGCCAGCAACCCCACAACCATGAGGAAGCGCAGCAAGCCTCAGCCATCTGCTGCCAGCCCTGGCAAGAGGGACAGGGCTACCATCCTGCTCCCTGGCCCTCACTCTGGTTCTGCTGGGGCTTCTGCAGCACGGGCTTGCTCTTCTGGGGCTGGGGCTTCTGCTGCTTCTGCTTCTGGAGGAGCTGATGACAAGCACTCCAGCACCAGCCACCTGCACAGCACCTGCACCCTTCACCCCTGAGTGAGCAACCAAGAGGAGTGCCAGAGACTCATTTCTGTTTTATAGCTTCTTGTTAATAAAGTCTATTTATGATTCACACACTTGCTTCATTTCTTTTTTTTAATAAATTCTTGCTGGAAACTTTTAGAAATGGTTTAAGCCTTTGCATGCTTGTGGGATGGTTAAGGATAGCTTTGGGATGGGTTAGGATACCTGTGGGATGGGTAATAGCTGTGGGATGGGTTAGGATAGCAGTGGGATAGATAAACCTCCAGTGCAAGCATAGTGGGACTGTATGGTCCACCCTCCCAGGTGCCACACCTATGGCCCTTTATTATCAATAATAATGTAATAATTATCCACACATGTCAACATAAACACAACTCTTTATTAAACACCCTGTTCATTGTAGGCCAACCAAACATACATGGCCCAATCTCATTAGTGTGATGAGACAGGCTGAAGGAAGCATCCATTAAGCATCTACCATCTGTCTTGCCACTCCACTACTCCAGCTGGGGAGTTGCATCAGTGTTTCAGGAGGTTGCGCTGCTTCTTCGCCTCACGTGGGGCTCTGTTGGGGCCTTGCACATCCTCAATGTCGATCAGGTTTCGCCCTTGCCTCCATTCACCAGGCTCCATGTCCCCATTGTCTTGCTGGAGGTCCACGAGCCTGTTCTGCAGGACTGGGTAGCGGGTGCGCATGAGATTGTGCAGGATGTAGCAAGCTTCCATGATCCTCCTCACGGTCTCTGGGCAATGCTGCATGGTGGTGAGAAGTACCTGGAACCTGTTGACCAGGATGCCAAAGGCGTTCTCCACCACCCGCCTTGCCCTGGACAGCCTGTAGAAGATCCTCTCTTCACGGGTGAGGAGTCTGGAGGTGTAGGGCTTCATGAGGTAGGTTGTGAGGGAGAAGGTGTCATCCCCCACGATGAAGTAGGGCACATCTTGCGTGTTGTTGGGCAGGGGTTCTGGATCTGGGAAACCCATGATGAGGTTGCCTTCCAGCTCCTCCTTGAGGTGACTGGCGTTGTATACCTGAGCATCTGAAGATGAGCCGTTGCCTGAAGCATCAATGTACATGAACTTGTAGTCAGCATCGACCATGGCGAAGAGGATGATGTTGAAGAAGCCCTTGTAGTTGAAATAAGTGGACCCCGACTTGGCTGGCGCTTTGCAGGCCACGTGCTTGCCACCTATGGCTCCAACGGTGTGGGGGAAGTTCCACTTCTGATACCACTGCTCTGCAACTTTCTTCCATCCTTCTTCAGTGGAGGGGCACTGGAGGAGCTCCTCCTTGTGTTCTTCGATGAGGGCCTGCACCACTTCTCTGACCACAATGCTGATGGTGTTGGATGGCACCCTCCAGCTGTACTGCATGCTCCTGTAGGTGGTCCCTGAGGCCAGGTGGCGCAGAGTGAGTGCCACCTTAAGCCCAGGTTCCAGGTTGGGCCAGAAGCTGGTGCTCTGCTTGATCAACCTGGGTGTCAGCTGCTGCACAACTTCGTCAAACCTGGCTGGAGGCATCCTCATGAAGTTTTGGAATGCACGAGTGTCTTCATTCCTGAGCTCCACCATCAGCTTGTTGTAAAGTCTGTCCTCTGCTTTTCTGGTGAACCATCTTTGGATCCAGACTCTTTTTGGGTGGCTCCTTTTCTTCTTGCAGTAGAGTTCACAGAGCCTGCAGTTGGCTTCGCACTGTTGCAGAACGATGGTGGTTGCCGAAAGGACTTTGTAACAATCCACGGTAGACATGACTGGATGCTGTGGAAGAGCAAGAGGCAGATGAAGGCTGCAGAGGTCTGCACCGCTGGGCTGCTGTTCTGAAAGTGAGATGCAGACAAGTTGCTCCCCCTTTTTATAGGCAATATAGGTTTTCCGCTAGGCATCCTCTAGGCATCCTGTAGGCATCCTCTAGACATCCTTAATATCCGAGATAGGTCCCCTCTGAGAACGTTTTTTCTGTTTTAAATGCTTTGTTTCCGCTTGGCATCCGCTAGGCATCCGTTCTGCATCCGTTCCGCTTCCTCCCTGCGTCCGGGTGGATGCGAGTTGCATGGATGCGTAGCGGATGCCTAACGGATGCATAGCGGATGCGTAGCCGATGCAGAACGGATGAACTGAATACATTTTCTGCGCAAAAGTTTTAGGCAGCCCAAAACTTTTGGAGCGGATGGAACGTCAATAAACGGATGCTGGATGGATAGAGAGGAAGCAAAACGGAGGCACTGAGTACATCGCGTTTTCGAATGGATGGCAAGGTTTTTTGTCCGTTTTACATCCTCTTTGCATCCGTTGGTTCAGTGTGACATGGACTTTACACCCTATGTCAGGCTCACCTGGTGGTAATCTAACATATACCTCCAACCTTTGTATGGATTTCAGTTCCTTATCCATTGCTTCCTGCCAAGTAGACTGATCCTTGGCAGGATACAGTTTCAGCTCATTATAGTTAGTAGGAACTATATCTACTTGGCATGCTATACAAGCCTGATATCTATCTGGTGGTCATATTACATGGGTTGAATGTCTATGCAACTCAGGGCTGACTGGTGGACTCTCCTGTTCCACCTGCTCCTGTCCTTCTATCTCCTCCTGTGCCTGTTCTTCCTCTTTAATGGCTATTGATGGTTTAACTATCTCACCATTAGGGACTACTTGGGTGTTGATAACATCATTGTTGGATTCCTGTTCTAGTTTATGCCACCCAACGTGTTCAAGAAATTTAGCACTAGCGCTACAGTAAATATTAGCTGTGCCTGGAACCCAGAATCTAAACAATCTGTGGTTGGCCTCATAACCCACGAAAAATAATTTCCTAGCTCTATGTTGCCCTTTAAGTCTTACTTTTGAGGGAATATGCACCATGCTGGAGCTCCAAATATGTGTAGATAACTTACATTTGGTTTTCTGCCATGCCAATGAGTGAATGGCAATTCACCAGTTGTTGTGTTCTCCATATTGTTTAACACATAGTTGCTGCACATTATGGCTTCACCCTACAATGTTTCAGGCAAATCTGAATCAGATAACATCATGCGAGCCATGGCTTGTAACATTTGCACCCTTAGTTCTATAAACGAGTTATGTTGTGGCCTGTAAGGGGCAGAATGCTTATGTTCTATACCAGCTAATTTTAACATCGCTTGGAATCTATTATTAATAAACTCAGTCCCATTATCTGTAACTAAAGTAATTATCCTCCATCTCATTTTTCTCTCAGGAAATCTGAGCCAGTTAAAGAAATGCTGGAATGTTTCTGTTTTGTTTTTCATTAGATAGCAGAAACCGTACTGTGAGTAATAGTCCATTATACTCAAAACATAGCAGGCACCTCCCAAACTGGGTTTCTTCGGACCAATTTTGTCAGCAAAAACAACCTCTAAAGGTTCCTTGGTCTTAAACCCATTCAGTCTGTTTACTGAAGTAACCTTGCTTTTCTCCTGATTACATGAATTACAGTTTAAGTACTTGCTACAGGGTTTTAATTTTACTCCCTCTGACAATTCGACAGTTTGTTTCAGCATTTTAAAATTAATGTGCCCCAGATGTCTATGAAGTAAATGTATACATTTGTCATGTGGGTTAACATTGTGATAAACCAAGTTAGCTATCTGCAACTGGTCATCATGTATCACATATAAATCATTCTCTAAAGTAGCAGTAACACTTTTATCCTCTTTCTTTATTATACAGTTATCTCCCTTAAAGGTTACTACATAACCAATATTAACTAAAGCCCTTACTGATAACAAATTAAATTTCAGTTTAGGAACATATAACATAAATAAATGCTCACCAAACTTCATTTGAATGAACATCGCACCAAACTTGATTGCAGGAAATATGACTTCAGCAACAGAATGGTCAATATCTGGAATACTCTACCTGACTCTGTGGTTTTTTCCCCCAATCCCCAAAACTTTAACCTTAGGCTGTCTAATATTGACCTCACCCTTTTTCTAAGAGGTCTGTAGGGGGCGTGCATAAGCGCACCAACATGCCTACTGTCCCTGTCCTATTGTTTCTTTTATATTTTATTTATTTTTCTTATATGTATCCATGTATTCATAACTATGTTTTTACTTATACCTATTATCTTGTAAGCAAGTGACAAATAAAATAAATAAATAAATAAACAATATTTATTGTTCACCTTTCCTGGTGAACAGTACTTTCACCAAATGCTTTCATCTTCCATCCATTTGCTAATGATACATGCTGCTTATTCATAGACATTTTTACAAACCTCTCTCTATTTCTAGTAATGCACTGTGATGCTCTACTATCAACTATCCACACAACATTGTTTACAGTTGAATTGCTAGACATAGCTAAATTAACATTCTTCTTAGCCTTCTGGTGATTACCAGTATTCTGTCGTTTGCCCTTCTTACAGAATTTAGCTATATGTCCCCTAGCCCCACAAGAAAAACATTTCCTAACAGTATAGGCAGTTGAAAACAAATCCTCTTCTTGTGTTTGTTTTCTCTCTCACTTTGTCTCTATTCAGACTTCTTCTTGCCACTTCTAACAATCGTCTGGTTATGTCAGTCAATGTCAGTTTATCTCTCGGCAGGACTTCCAGTGAAGATACGTAATCATCATAACTTTCATCCAATGAGGAAAGAATGATGTAAACCTGATGCAGCTCTGAACATAAGTCCTCTTCAAATTCTCCCAACACCTAGCAGCAGACTCTTCTCCACAAATATGGACTAGCTTCTGGTCACTCAGTTTAATCCAATTATACAAAGAGCTCGTTCGTTGTTCCATTTAAAGTCAGCTACCTTTTTGGCATCATCCTCATTATTTGGATCCCAAGCATTTCCATCTGGTGGATCCTGAACTGCAGCCCATAACCGTTCCCTACACAGAAGTAGAGTGCACTTCATAGACCAGGAAACATAGTTTGCTCCATCCAATTGGGTTATCAGTGAAAGACTTATTGACGGGTCTTGTGCCATCTTTACCAGGACAGTAACCCACAACTAAATTGTCTGTATATGGTACTGTGTATTCACACTAACTCTCAGTTTTCTGAGTCTGGTATGGCCTAGGCCCATAACCAGTGTTGAGGTATTCCCCGTTAGGAGAATGAGTGCACTCAGGGAAATGTAGTGAGAGTGGTGAGGAATAGCACACAGCCAGCATACAGATACACTGAATTGTAAAATGTAGGCTTTACTTCCAGTAAACAGGTAAACAAAATCCAACAAACAGTCCAAATCATACATGGTTAAAGAAGGTAGTATTCAATACAATCAGTCCAGGGATAATCCAAAAATGAAATCCAGTATCATAAGTAAAGTTCAGTAAAAAGAGTTTGTTCACAGTTTGCAAGACTCACAGCAATCCAAGCAGAACGACGATGAGGCAAAAGGCAATAGGGAAATGCAAGAAGAGAACAAACCAGGTTTCTGGTTCCATCTTTGGGCCGTCAGAGGAACCTCAGCCAATCACAATTACAGCATTCTCTTAAAGATACAACAGTATTAAATATTATATATTGCCAACCCAACTGTTAGGTGACTATCATTCCTAACATTAATTGGGCCATCGGAGGAACCTCAGCCAATCACAATTACAGCATTCTCTTAAAGATACAACAGTATTAAATTTATATATTGCCAACCCAATTGTTAGGTGACTATCATTCCTAACATTAATCTGAAGCTCTCTCACCCCCCGTTAAAACTTGTTTCATTCCAACACCAAATACAGTCTGGATGTATTTCTCAAACCCTGTTCATATATGTCAGGGGCATCAAATTCAAGGCCCGTGGGCTGAATCCAGCCCATAGATCTGGCCCACAGGGCTGGCCTGGAAATAGCAAAGGATCAGCCTTGCAATCCCTCTGCTAGCAAAAATGGGTTGCAGAGGGATGTGCGCAGCTGGCCCCTGCTCTGTTTTCAGCCTGGATGGCTTCCTTCAGCACTCTCCCAACCAAAATGTGGCATGAGGGCCTCCATAGGCCTCCTGCTGCCCATTGTTGGCTTGAAATGGAGCCTCTACAGGTTGGATTTAGCCTTCCAATGCTTCATTCGGTCTCTGCGGGATCACCTGGCCTGTTACAGGCTGAAATGGAACTTTCCATGGGCCTTCCATGGGCCTCCCCCATCCCGTTACAGGCCACCCCTCCAAGGCTAAATTGGCCCACCAAAAAAGTATTTACATCTCCACAGACTGTGCCTGCTTTGTTAGCATCCTGGATTCCACTTACTCCTCCCCACCCCATTTTCCCTAGCTTTACTATACTTACTTTTAGAAGAGCTCCAGAATAGACTGCCCCATGTGGCAGAGAAGCCAAAGTCTTTTATTCAGAAGGCCATGAAGCAGTAATAATGTGAGGTGTAAGGAAAACAGCTTCCCCGATCTTAATAAAAGACTGCCTTCTCTGCCATGAGGGCCTGCAGGTTTAGTTTGGCACAGTCTGGCTGGCCTCCTGCTTATTGCTGACTGGCTCATTCGAATGAGCAGCTTCAGAGATTGGGGGATGGCATAGCGGATAAAGTGGATGCATCACGGACGCCTATAGGAAACAAAGCGGATGCCGCACGGATGTATATCGGATGCAAAGCGTTCACTGTGCATGCGGGGAGCATGAATTGCGTCAGCTCCATGGATATAAAAGGATGCAGCACGCATGCAGTCAGCATAAAGGGGAAAGACGTGCTGCCACATACATCAAGCAGGAACACCATGGTTTGTCAGTCAGGCAAGAAGAGGAAGCCGATGCCTACTCGTTCCAGCCCTGGCAAGAAGGACAGAACCAGCATCCCACCCCCTGGCACTGACTCTGAACCAGCTGCTGATGCTGTGGTGGACCAGCCCCAAGGCCCTCAAAGCCCTGCTGCTGAAGGCCCTGCTGATCAAGCCCCTGAAGGCCCTGCTGCTCAAGCCCCTAAAGGTCCTGCTGCTCAAGCCCCTGAAGGCCTTGCTGCTCAAGCCCCTGAAGGCCCTGCTGCTCAAGCCCCTGAAGGCCCTGCTGAAGCCCCAGCCAGAGGGAGGAAGAGGCAAGGTAAGCAGAAGGGAGAGAGGAAACAGTACACCATTTCTGAGGAGCATGAGGATGAGGTGCTGGAATGGCTGAGGGAGAACGAGTACCTCTTGAGAAAGGGCCACAGACTTTATCGGGACACCAAGAAGAAGCAGGCAGCTTGGAGAGACAAGGCAGAGAGCCTGGGGTACACTGCAGAAGTACTCCTGGGATGGTGGAAGCACATGCACACCTGATATGGCAAGCTATACCTCAAGAAATCCGGGCAGGCCACTGTCAAGCTCACTGACCGGGAGATGTACGTCATGGCCAAGTGCAGTTTCCTAGAGGGTGAGATCCGCCACTGAGGAGCAGCCCCTTTGACACCCCTCTCCCTCAGGCAGCCCACAGACAGCCAATCCTCTTCCAGCCAGGAGCCAGCTACCCTGTCCAGGTAGGTGTCTTCAGAGGGCCCCATGGCAGAGACCCCCCCAACAGCTGCACTCCCCATGCTGGCAGATTTGGAGGATCCCATGGGGGATGATGCCCTGCTGTCACAAATGGAGGAAGAAGCAGCAGCCACCAGAGGCCAACCCACCCCCAGCCCCAGCTCCAGAGGATGCAGGCAGAGAGACAGACTGGACAGCCAGAACCACAGTGTGCTGTTGGAGATCAGGGACACAATGAAGACCAGCACAGAACTTCTCTCTCAGCTGGTCCACTTGGAAAGAGCATCCTCGGGCTGGAACACCTTCATCACCTACATGAGCCAGACCTTGAGGGACCTGCCCGAGGCACAGTACCAGGTGATGAAGCAGAAGATCACAGCACTTCTGCACAACCCTCCAGGTCCAGCTGAAGCTGCTCCTACCCAGTCCAGGTCTGCTCCTCCACCCCAGGTGATGTCACAGCCCTTCCATGACTTTCAACAGCCCCTCACCTACCAAGGCTACGACTACCAGGACTTCCCACAGCAAAAACAGACCTTCCCAGTCCAGGCCCAAGTTCTTCGGATGCCACAGGCGCCAGTCCTCACCCAGCTGCAGACCAGACAGCCCCACTACACTCCTCCTTCCTCCACCCCACAGCCAAGCCCATCAATGGACAATCTATCATCAGTATTGAGCCTGACATCTCAAGTCCTTGATGAGGGGCCTCTCAACCTCACAGGACTAAATCAGCTCTCGGACAGCTTCCTGAACACACCATCCCCTGTTGTACCCTCGGGGCCAAGCACCCCAATGGTGCCTCAGACCAGCACTCAAGCCACAGCCACCTCCACAGTCCCTGCCCTCTTAACAGCTGAGACCATGGACATGACTCAGAGTGACTGAGAATAGTGTCAGAGAATGAGTTGTACTTCTTTGCTTAAGACACTTTACTTGGGTCATTTTGCTTTTTTAATAAAGTCATAAAGTTTACCTAAGAAATTTAATAAAGGTTATCTTTGCTTAACACTCTTGAGACACTTTACTTGGTTCATTTTGCTCATTTAATAAAGTCATAAAGTTTACCTAAGGAAGTTAATAAAGGTTATCTTTGCTTAAGACACTTGGTTCATTTTTTTTACTTAATAAAGTGTTGGTGAAAACTTTGAAAAAATGGTTAAGCCTTTGCATGCTTGTGGGATAGATAAGGATAGTTGTGGGATAGTTAAACCTCCAGTGCAAGCATAGTGGGACTGTATGGTCCACCCTCCCAGCTGCCATACATATGGGCCTTTATTATCAATAACAATTTATTCATTGATCAACACATTTTAAAATAAACAAAGGTCTTTATTAATGCCCTATTCATGGTAGGACCATTCAACATACATGGCACTATCTCATCAGTGTGATGAGACAGGCTCAAGGAAGCATCCATTAAGCATCTACCATCCTGTCTTGCCACTCCACTGCTCCAGCTGGGGAGTTGCACCAGTGTTTCAGGAGGTTGCGCTGCTTCTTCCCTTCACGTGAAGCTCTGTTGGGGCCTTGTACATCCACAGTGTCAATCATGTTTTGTCCTTGCCTCCATTCACCAGGTTCCATGTCCCCATTCCCTTGCTGACGGTCCACAAGTCTGTTCTGCAATACTGTGTAGTGGGTGCGCATGAGATTATGCAGGATGCAGCAAGCTTCCACGATGCTCCTCACAGTCCCTGGGTGATGCTGCATGGTGGTGAGAAGTACCTGGAACCTGTTGGTCAGGATGCCAAAGGCGTTCTCCACCACCCGTCTTGCCCTGGACAGCCTGTAGTTGAAGATCCTCTCTTCACGGGTGAGGTATCTTGAAGTGTACGGCTTCATGAGGTAGGTTCTGAGGGAGAACGCGTCATCACCAACAATTAAGTAGGGCACATCTTGTGTGTCGTTGGGTAGGGGGTTTGGATCTGGAAAACCCATGATGAGGTTGTGTTCCAGCCCATCCTTGAGGTCACTTGCGTTGTATACCTGGCCATCTGAAGCTGACCCATTGCCTGAAACATCGATGTAGATGAACTTGTAGTCAGCATCAACCATGGCAAAGAGGATGATACTGAAGAAGCTCTTGTAGTTGTAATAAGTGGACTCTGAGTTGGCTGGAGCTTTGCTTCCCATCTATGGCTCCAACGGTGCGGGGAAAGTTCCACCTCTGATACCACTCTTCTGCAAGTTTTCTCCAGCCTTGTTCAGTGGTGGTGCACTTGAGGAGCTCCTCCATGTATTCTTCGATGATGCCATGCACCACTTCTCTGACCACTTTGCTGATGCTGTTGTGTGGCACCCTCCATGCATACTGCATGTTTCTGTATGTGGTTCCAGAGGCCAGGTGGCACAGAGTCAGTGCCACCTTCAGTCCGGGGTCCAGGTTGGGACTCAAGTTGATGCTAGGCTTGGTCAACCTGGGTCTCAGACACTGTACAAGTTCATCAAACATGGCTGGTGGCATCCTCATGAAGCGATGGAATGCATGAGAGTCTTCATTCCTCAGCTCCACCATCAACTGGTCATACAATCCAAATTCCATTCTTCTCATGATCCATCCTCAGACCCACACAGCTCTTGGATGTCTCCTTCTTCTCCTTCTGTATAAAAAGTGAAACAGTCTGAACAGGTTTTGGTTCTGGTGATGAATGAGCGCAGCTACCATACGGACTGTGTCATGATCCATGGTGGAGAACAACTGATGATGTGGAAGACCAAGACCAAGGGTGAAGAGGTCTGTACACCATGGCTGCTGGACTCATACTGAGATCCAGATGATTTTCTCCTCCTTTTTATAGGAAATATCATTTGTCCACTAGGTGTCCTTCTACATACTCTAGACATACTGCAGACATCCTAAATATACGAGATACATCCCAGATACAAACGTTTTGTCTGTTTTAATACTTTATATACGAGATGCATATGCTTACATCCTTTCTATTTCCGTGCTACTAACACTGTGTAGACGTTCCGTGTACCTTTCGTTTCCTCCCTCTTTCCGTTTTCAGCTGCAGCGGATGTGAGTTGAGGGGATGGCCAGAGGATGCAGAGAGGATACAGCAGACATTTAACGGATGATAACGGACATCGAACGTTTGTTGCCCATATATGTCGCGGATGTACATCATACGCGGCGGAAAGTTCATCTGCTCACAAAGTTTTGTGCAGCTCAAAACTTCTTGCGCAGATGAAATCTCAGTGGATGGATGCTCGAGGGATAGAGCCTATGAAACACATATGCAGTGAGTACACAACGGATGCATAGCATTTTCCAACGTATGGCAAGCTTTTTTTAACGTTTTATATCCTCTTTGCATCCGTAAGTGCAGTGGGACCGGGGCTTTAGGCTTGAACCTGGGTCCCTTATATGATTTGTTACTTTGTCTCTTTACCTCGGCATTTTGTAGCCCAAATGTGCCCACCCACTATCTGAAGATAAATGACCTCTCTGCTAAAGGGTTACACTTTATGATCAGGAGTTGGCTGCTAATAGTTATCATTGCATTTTAACTATTTTAATTTTTCAAGGTGCTCTGGCACCCTGCCTGGTTTGTAACTCCAGCTTGCAGGTATTTCTAATCTAATAATTGATATTCAGGGAATTTTTTTGCAAGCGAAGAAGTTTTTTATATTTTTGTACAGGTAATTCTTGACTTCTGAACATTTTCATACTTATGACTGTTGCAGCATCCCCATGGTAAAAAGAGGTCAGGTGAAGCAAAGCACCCCTTCAACATTATGACGTTGAGTTGCCCACATCCAATCAGTCACATGACCACCCAACTGGTTATTAGGGCTTAAATTATTTTGATTATTATTAGGGTTGTTAAATTATTTTGATCACACCATTGAGCAAAGAGTTAGAGAAAAATAACCCCAGTGAAGCTCTGTAAAACTGACTGCTAAGCGTCAACCCTGACTTAATGACATATAATCATTACAAGAGAGAGAAAAGAAGAAAAAAGAAAAAGAAAACTGACAAAAATAAACATGACAAAAATAAAACTCAGAAAATAGTTGATTTTAAAAAAAACATATTAGTGTTATAAGATTCGGACTGGGTTAGGGACTTCTGTCCTCAATGTGAGTTGTGTTGGGGGGGGTGCACGAAGGGAGGCTCAGTCAATCTCATTGTACACATGTTGTACTCTGACAATTTTAAATAATTTGGCCAAATCTAGACTTCCTTCTTTGTTCACTAATTGGGTTATACTGTGTCATCTTAATATATCACTCAGGATTTAGAAAATTATTTTCATACCTATCAAAAATGTTTTATGAAATTAATCAAGAACATCCTTTATTATCTCCTACATTTACCTCAATATTGGCACCCTTGGCTTGTTTTATCAGGCAATCAATAGTCTGGACGGAAAAGGTGACTCAATGAAAATTGTTTTTGTATGTCAATGATATATTTTATTGATTATCATATGAAAGTTATTAAAGAATTTTATTGACACAGTAAGTACACTCACACCTTGCTTATTGGTTATCTTAGTAATTGTTCACAGATATTCATTTTCTGAATAATATTTGCATTTATGACCAAAATTTTGTGAAGCTGACATAGAGAGAATAACTGTGGTGTCACAGTATGAGAGAATTTTATTTGACTGAGAAGGCAGCACTGTGTCTTCACAGTGTATCTTTCTGACACTTTGATAAAAATCTCAAATTACTCAACTAGGCTAATTTCTATTTTTTCCCTAGTAAAGTTATCTAGGATTCTATTTATTGTTTCAATACTTTTAAATGTCTTGAAATAATTATTCCATGAAAAAATATTTTATAGATGTAAATATTTCAAATTGCCTAAACTAGAGCAATATTAATATAACAGATTTGAAAAATCCAACAGCAAGTGCTATAACATGACTATTATGTCTGGATATATATATAAATATATATGGATCTTTGGTTATTCGGGTTTTCTCCCACGTAAAATTGGAAGTATTTTGGCGACGTTTCGACGAAATCTCATTCGTCATCTTCAGGCCTGTGTCTTCGGCCTTGTGCTTCTCAGAGTAATGTGAGCTTGCAGCTGTTTGAAGTGGTTAGTGGTGCAGCTGCAGTATGGCTTCTGGTCCGTGGTCATGTCTCATCTTCTGTGTGGGTGTGAGTCTTTTTTCTATGTGGAAGTGTGGTGGTAGCATCTTGTGTGGCACTCATGGGTGTGGGTATGGTGTCCTTCTTCATGTTAGGTACTCGTTTATTAATGAGGGCAGGTTTCCAAATGGTTGGTAGGTGGGAGGTATCATCTCGTTTATTCATGCTGTGTGGGTGTTTTACTATCTCTATGGCTTCTCTGATTATTCTGTTGTTGAAATGTTCGGTTCTGGTGATAGTTCTGGTATTTTTAAAGTCAATTTCATGTCCTGTGGCTTTGAGGTGTTGGACCAGGGAAGAGGT
>BLBF01000044.1:24244399-24265500 GCA_015471245.1 Laticauda colubrina | reverse complement strand
TATATATATATATATATATATATATTTGTTTTTTTAAGCTTTTGCGGGTACTTACATGTTTGCTGTTTAGCTTCCTTCGGGTATTATCCCACGTTATTGTAGTTGTGCTTTTAATGTTGTAGCAATGTTTCGGCAGAATCTCATCTGCCATCATCAGGCTTCTGTATTGAGTTCGAACTCAATACAGAAGCCTGTTGATGGCAGATGAGACAGTCTTTTCCCGTGTAAGATTAAGAGTATCTTAGCGACGTTTCGACAAACTCCCACTCGCCATCCTCAGGCTGGTGCTTTTGGCTTTGTGCCAGTACAAGGAGTTTGTGATCGGAGCTGCCGTCTCTCTATAAATACTGGTGGGGGGTGCTGGTGTGCTGGGCTGGTTGGCTGCGCTGCTGCTTCTTGGTTGGTTGATGGAGTTGATGTTGATATAATGGGTTGTGTGATGTCCTTGTGAGTTTTGTTGTGGAGATATCCTGGAACTTGTGCTGTAATCTCCTGGGTCATTTGTTTTGTAGTGATCTTTTTTCCATTAGCCTCTCATGTTTTAACAGCTTGGATAATGGGTTGTCTTATGAGCTTGTGAGTTCTTTTGTTGTGGTATCCTGGGTCCTGCTTTGTAATCTCCTGGGTCGTTTGTGTTTTAATCCCTTTTCCATTAGCCTCCTATGTAGTAACGGCTTGGGTAATGGGTTGTGTGATGACCTTCTGAGATTTATTGCTGTGGTATCCTTGGTCTTGTGCTGTGATATCCTGGGTCATTTGCTGTGTTGCAACTTCTTGAGTTCTTGTGATGTAATTTCCTGAGTTTTCTGATGTGATATCCTGAGCAGGTGGCTGTGATGTAGCATTCTGGGTTTTAGTCTGGCTTCGAGTTTGGGGTCTGGGTCTGTGTTCTTGGCATGTGTCAGCTGGTTTGGTTTTGGGGTTGGGGGGTGCGACATCTGGCAAAGCAGCCGTGGTCTGTTTTCTGGATGGTGGTTGTCCTTCATTTATAGGATGGGCTTGGGCCTGAGTCTGATGAGGGGGATTGGCAGTGGTGTCCTGTGTTGTTTTGGGTCTGGTGTTGATTTTCGTGGCTGTAACTCATTTGTTGGTGATGGCTAGCTTCCAGATGTCTGGTAGGTGGGAGGTATCGTCCCATCTATTCATGTTATGGGGGTGTTTCTCTATCTCGATGGCTTCCCTGATTATTCTCTTGCTGGAGTGTTCAGTGTTGGATATTAATTTGCTTCCTTCGAAATTTATTTCATGTCCTGTGGCTTAAGGTGCTGGAAGAGGGAGGAAGTATTTTCTTCTCTTCTGACTGCATTTCTGTGTTCTGCGATGTGTGCATTTATTCTCCTGTTGGTTTGTCCATTGTGGCTGGGCAATTGTTGCATGGTATTTCATAAAGTCCTTGGTTTTCTAGCTGGATCTTGTCTTTGGGGTTTCTTAGGATGTTGGCTATTTTTTGGTCAGTGCCAAAGGCTTTCCTGATATTGTGTTTGTGAAGAATTTTGCTGATTTTTTCTGTGGTGCCTTTGATATAGGGGAGGAGTGTGATACCGTTGTCTTGTTCTGTGTCTTGGTCTTTTGGGGGTATCTTTTTTCGGATTAAATTGGTGACAATGTTTCTTTGGAATCCGTTGGAAATTTATATTTATGAGGGTTCGTAGTTCTGTTCTCAGGTGGTCTTTGTCAGCTAGGCATTTGGTGCTGTAGATGAGGGTTGTGGCTATGGAGTTGATCTGTGCACGGTGGTGATGAGATTAGGCATTTAGGTAGCGGTTGGTGTGTGTTTTTTTCCGGTAGATGGTGTGTCCTAAGGAGCCATTGGTTTTTTTGTAAATTAGGATGTTCAGGAAGGGGAGTTGGTTGTTGGTTTCTATTTCCATGGTGAGTTGTATTTTGGGGTGTAGGTTGTTAAGATGTGTGAGGAAGTTGTCTAGTTTTTCTTTCCCGTGTGGCCAAATTACGAAAGTGTCATCTACATATCTGAGCCAGAGTTTGTGTTTGTGTTTGGATTTGTCTAGAGTATTGGTTTCAAAATGTTCCATGTATAGGTTAGTGATGCCAGGTGAGAGGGGTGATCCCATAGGTGCTCCTTCTATTTGTTTGTATTTTTGAGGATGAAGTATGTGTTGGTTAGACAGTGGTTGGGTCAGATTTAGGATGTGTTTGGGAGGGTTGTATTTGTTTTGGATGACTGTCAAGGTATGATGACTGAACTCAATACAGAAGCCTGATGATGGCAGATGAGATTCTGCTGAAACGTTGCTACAACTTTAAAAGCACAACTACAATGATGTGGGATAATACCTGAAGGAAGCTGAACAGCATACATACATACATACATACATACATACATACATACATACATTGTTCGGATATTTTTTGCTATTTTTTGGTTTGGGTAGGGTTTTCGTGCCATTGAAGTCGATGCCATGACCTGTGGTTTTCATGTGTTGGACTAGTGAGAAAGTGTGTTCCAGCTTTTTTACTGCATTTTTGTGTTCATCCAGGTGGTACTTATTCTTCTATTGGTCTGTCCAATGCATGATGCACAGGGGACTTCATTTTTGGTTTTCCTTGGTTTTCCTTGGTTTTCCAGGTCAATTTTATCTTTGGGGTTTCTTAGGATGGCTGCTATTTTTCTGTCTGTTTTGAAGGCAGTCTTGATGTGATACCTGTGTAGTATCTTACTGAATTTTTTTTGTAGATTTTCACGAGTACAGGTATGTAGGTCTAGGTATGTTTGAGTCTTTTCCCGGGTAAGAAAACGGGAAAAGACCCAAACACATACATTAATACATACATACATACATACATACATACATACATACATACATACATATAACAGAAAGGATTAATAACAATAGAACTTTCTTAATAAAATCTTAACTCACTCCATCTTCATTTTTCTCATCTATAATTATCTAATAATCTTAACGTAATTCCCAGTAAGTTATAAACTTCAAAGCTCTCCAGTTTACATTTCCAATAAAAAATACCAAAATAACTTCCCATGTGGTGTCCCCCTTTTTATGCTATATGTAATCATTATCTCAAAATCTCTTGGCCTTGTCATTTCTCTTAATTATACCCAGCTTTCCCTTTACTAAGTTTTCCTGGCCTTTCCTCTTTATCCCTCGTTTTTCCTCTAATATTACATTTATTTTCATCTGCCAGTCTCCCATCTTTCCTTCCCCTCCTTTCCTTTTCTCTTTTTTGAAATTTCTTCCTTTTACAGCTTCTCCTTCTTTTGCTTACTCTTGGGAGTTTTTTCTCTTTTATTTATTATCTCTGTCATCAGTGTTTTAGTTTTAGTTCCTTTTGTGTCTTGGCAATGTCTCTGAGTCTTCATGTCCATCTTGGCTGTTTTCCTCTTCCGTTGGCTCCTCCTCTCTAGAATTCCTTTGTTCTGCTATAAATTGCATTACTAGTGTGTCCAATAATCCGATTCTTTCTTTGCAGTTCCAACTTAAATTCTTTGCTTGCTGCTTCCATTTTTTCAATCAATTGTATTATTCTTTATTTTATTAAAGTTAATTGTAATCCTTGGCAAGAGACTCCATTTATATCTCTTTTCTTTATTGGTCCTTCTATTTCCTTTGCACAGTCCCAACAGTCCCAAGATATTGCCTTCCTTTGTCCTCTTGCTGCAGTCTCCCCCTTTTTCTTTTAAACTTTCTGGGTTCTTGTTAAAGACTTTTATTTCATGTCTTTCTTATTCACACATTTAATGTAATTTTCAGTAATTAACAGTAATTTTCCATCAAGTCATCCAGAAAAAAATCCCTTGTACCATTAGATGACACTCTATATAGCTTCCACTTTTCAAAATTATTTTATTCCTTTTTTTTCCCAATTATATTAATGTTAATTTTCAAGGATTTCAAACATTGGCTTTTTAAAAAAAGTATAATCAATTCCAAGCAAGTTCAGCATTTTATCCAATGCCTAATTAATACCAGGTTCTGTATATTATTCCCAATTCTGTCCTTAATTTCATTACAGCTCTTTTGTAATCCAGATTTTTATTTACCTTTTATTGTTCTCTTGTTTTCTATTTGCCACTGTTGTACTCTCAAGCGAGGAATCTTTCTTTCTGTTTTTTGGGGTTATTAAAACAAAGGGTTCAGCTTCTCTTGTCTGGATTATGCCACTCACCACTTCACTTCTCCAGCACACACTTAGGTCCCGGTAGCTTCCTGTCTTCAGGGTAGCCATTAAAACTGCTGCTTCTCCCTGTCTTCCAGGGGATTATACCAAGCCAGGGAGGGAGATGTGGCTTCCCTTGACCCATCTGGCAGTCTCCCCCTCCTCCCCCACCCCTCCTAGGTGGGTCTGATGGTTCAGTCCCATAGGGACCCCTCCAACAGGGTAAGCATGGATCGAAGCCACACACGATCGTGGTCTCCATCCATCCTCGATGGAAGTGCCATCAGAAGTCCTTTCTTGGTCCTTTCTGAATAAAAGTTTATTTTAAGATAGTTTAAGTGCTATAATATTAGGTACCCAACTAACCTTGTAATTTATATGATAACTAAGTAAACTGAGCTGAGCTTTATTCACTTTCATTGTGATAAGATATAATAGCTAAAGACTTAATATCTTAATATCTTTCTGTATGTATTTCTTCTATGTACTTGGTTAGAGGTATTCAAGTTTGCTCTTGATATTATTATGCCTCTAGTTATCTTTTACATTGTTTTGTTTTTTAATTCAATTTGTTAATTTTTTTAGTTTCTAGAAAATCTGTCTATAAACTCTCTAAATATCAATTGTTCTGCATATGTTAGATATCAAGATTTCATAGAATTATCTTTTTCCTTTTATTTAACAATTGTTTATCTAAAAATATTTTAACTTTAACTTAATTGTAATGGAATTCATAAAATCTCATCACAAAAGGATGCAATGTTGATCTTCAGGAATTCAATTAATCACTTCAGATCTTGTTTCAAGTATGATTTGTTTCAAGTTTCCCAGGGGAGACATGATAGCAATCTTCCAATATTTGAGGGGCTGCCACAGGGAGGATGGTGTCAAGCTATTTTCTAAAGCTCCTGTAGGTCAGACAAGGAATAATAGATGGAAACTGAACAAGGAGAGATTTAACCTGGAAACAAGGAGAAACTTTCTGACAGTGAGAACAATCAACTAATGGAACAGCTTGCCCTCAGAAGTTGTGGGAGCGCCATTACTTGAGACTTTCAAGAAGAGATTGGATTGCCATTTGTCAGAAATGGTGTAGGGTCTCCTGCTTGGGCAGGGCATTGGACTAGATGACCAACAAGGTCCCTTCCAACTCTGATTATCTGTATCTGTATGATTTAGCAAAGGAAAGCTTGGCAGCTAAGTAAAAAGCATTCTTGTTTATTAAGTACAAACAGAATTTTCTGGTATAATATATATTATGAACAGCAATCATGCTAATTAAATTATAGGCAATATTAGGCTGCAACTATCTATCAATAAAAGAATCAAATTATTAATATTTTAATTAAAATATTATTTTTCTATATAAAAGACAAATAATATAGCTTGCGTCTCATTTCAGCTTCAGCTTTCTGTCTCTTCATAAAAAGTATTGTTTATTTTGTCTAATTTTAAGTAGCACATAGCTCAAAAGAAATATATTTTCGTATATTACAGAGAATTATTGGAATGCTGCATCATTTGTTACCCGATCTTCATATCTCCACTTCTCTACCTTTCAAGGAGAGACTAGTGCTGACATTTCATTCTACTTCAAAACATCAGCCCCTGATGGTGTCTTCCTTGAGAATCGGGGGAATTCAGATTTCATCAAACTTGAGTTAAAATGTAAGTATGTCCACAGCATGAATGACAGTATCAGATAAAAGTAAGATAAAGTTTTAAATTTCTATTATCATGCATACTCTATGAAATCTCCAATGAAGCATAAAAAATGAGTCTGGATATCCTGTCTTAATCTAGAATACTTAATTTAATATTTTTAATCCAACCAGTTCAGAAGTAGGCCTGCTTAAGCCCCTGTCACACTGCACCAACGGATGGAAAGAGGATGTAAAACGGAGAAAAACACTTGCGATCCGTTGGTTAATGCGATGCTTCCGTTCTGTACTCACTGCCTCCGTTTTGCTTCCTCTCTATCCATCCAGCATCTGTCTATTGACATTTCATCTGCTCAGAAGGTTTTGAGCTGCTCAAAACTTTTGAGCGGAAAATGTATCAAATGCGTCCGTTCTGCATCCTCTAGGCATACGGGGGACATCTGTTCTACATCCGTTACACATCCACTATATCCGCTAGGCATCCGCTGCACATCCACGCAACTCGCATCCGTTCCAGAGGTAAACGGATGCAGGGAGGAAGCGGAATGGATGCGCAGCGTTAGTAGCACGGATGGAGAAAGGATGAAAGCGGATGCAGCACACAAAGAAAGCATTTAAAACGGAAAAAACGTTCGCAGAGAGGACCTATCTTGGATATTAAGGATGTCTAGAGGATGCCTAGAGGATGCAAAGGGACACATAGTGGAAAACCTATATTGCCTATAAAAAGGGGGAGCAACTCACCTGGATCTCACTTTCAGACCAGCAACCCAGCTGTGCAGACCTCTGCAGCCTTCATCTGCCTCTTGCTCTTCCACAGCATCCAGTCATGTCCACCTTGGATCGTAACAAACTCCTTTTGGTAGCCACCATCGTTCTGCAACAGTGCGAAGCCATCTACAGGCTCTTTCAACTGTTCTAAGAGAAGAAAAGGAGGCGGCCAAGAAGCGTCTGGGTCCGAAGATGGATCGGGAGAAGAGCAGAGTACAGACTGTACAACAAGCTGATGGTGGAGCTGAGGAACGAAGACACTCATGCATTCCAGAACTTCATGAGGATGCCTCCAGCCATGTTTGACAAAGTGGCTGACACCCAGGTTGACCAAGCAGAGCACCAAATTCTGCCCCAGCCTGGACCCTGGGCTCAAAGTGGCACTGACTCTGCGCCACCTGGCCTCAGGGACCACCTACAGGAGCATGCAGTACGGCTGGAAGGTGCCACACAACACCATCAGCATTGTGGTCAGAGAAGTGGTGCAGGCCATCATCGAAGAATACCTGGAGGAGCTCCTACAGTGCCCCTCCACTGAAGAAGGATGGAAGAAAGTTGCAGAGCAGTGGTATCAGAGGTGGAACTTCCCCCACACCGTTGGAGCCATAGATGGGAAGCACGTGGCCTGCAAAGCTCCAGCCAAGTCGGGGTCCACTTATTTCAACTAAAAGGGCTTCTTCAGCATCGTCCTCTTCGCCATGGTCGATGCTGACTACATGTTCATGTACATCGATGCTTCAGGCAACGGCTCATCTTCAGATGCCCAGGTATACAACACAAGTGACCTCAAGGGTGGGCCCTACACCTCCAGATGCCTCACCCGTGAAGAGAGGATCTTCAATTACAGGCTGTACAGGGCAAGGCGGGTGGTGGAGAACGCCTTTGGAATCCTGGCCAACAGGTTCCAGATACTTCTCACCACCATGCAGCATCGCCCAGAGACCGTGAGGAGGATCGTGGAAGCTTGCTGCATCCTGCACAATCTCATGCGCACCCGCTACCCAGTGTTACAGAACAGGCTCGTGGACCTCCAACAAGGCAATGGGGACATGGAGCCTGGGTAATGGAGGCAAGGGTGAAACTTGATAGACACTGTGGATGTGCAAGGCCCCAACAGAGCTTCATGTGAAAGGAAGAAGCAGCGCAACCTCCTGAAACACTGGTGCAACTCCCCAGCTGGAGCGGTGGAGTGGCAAGACAGGATGATAGATGATTAATGGATGCTTCTTTCAGCCTGTCTCATCACACGGATGAGATTGTGCCATGTAAGTTGGGTGGGCCTACAATGAAGAGGGCATTTAATAAAGAGTTGTGTTTATGTTGACATGTGTGGATCAATGCTTACATTGTTATTGATAATGAAGGGCCATAGGTGTGGCACCTGGGAGGGTGGACCATACAGTCCCACTATGCTTGCATTGGAGGTTTATCTATTCCCACAGCTATCTCAACCCATCCCACAGCTATCTTAATGCATCCCAAAGGTATCCCTGCCCATCCCACTGCTATCCTTACCCATCCCACAAGCATGCAAAGGCTTAAACCATTTCTAAAAGTTTCCACCAAGACTTTATTAAAAAAAATAAATGAAGCAAGTGTGTGAAGCAAAGATAAACTTTATTAATAACAAGCTGTAAAAGAAAAATGACCCAAGCAAGTGTCCAAATAAAGCCTACAGGTAGCCACCCAGTCTCTGGCACTCTTATCGGTCACTTGGAGGTGTGCCCAAGGGTCCAGGTGCTGTGGAGGTGGCTGGTGCTGGAGTGCTGGTCGGAAGCCCCACTGGAGTGCCTGGCCCCGAGAGGACAACAGGTGACGGTGTGTTGAGGAAGCTCTCGGACAGCTGGCTCAGCCCCGTGATGTTGAGAACTCCTTCCTCCATGCCATGGGTTGTCAGCCCCAGTACCAAGGACAGATGTACTGAGGCCGGGCTTGGCTGTGGGGTGGAGGAAGGAGCAGTGTAGTGGGGCTGTCTGGTCTGCAGCTGGGTGAGGACTGGCATGGGTGGCATCAGTGGCGTGGGTGGCATCGGTGGCATCAGTGGCGTGGGTGGCATCGGTGGCATCAGTGGAACCGGTGGCAATGGTGTCGTCCAATGACTCTGTGTCTGGACTGGGAAGGGCTGCTGCCTGTGCTGCTGGACCTCCTGGTAGCCGTAGCCCTGGTAGGTGAGGGCCTGTGGAAAGCCTTGGAATGGGGGGGACATCACCTGGGGTGGAGGAGCAGATCTGGACTGGGTGGGAACAGGTTCCTCTGGGTCTGGAGGGTTGTGAAGCAGCTCAGTGATCCGGTCCTTCACCACCTGGTACTGGGGTTCCACCATGTCCGTGAGGGTCTGGTTGACAAAGGTGAGGAAGGGCTTGCAGTTGGAGGATGAGGAGTCGGTGTGGACCAGCTGAGAGAGGAGATCTATGCTGCTCCGGATGGTGTCCCTGATCTCCAGCAGGACAGTGTAGCTCTGCCCCTCCTGTCTGGCTCTCTGCCTTTCTGTGGAGGTGGAGCTGGGGGTGGATGCGGGTAGGGCTGTGGTGGACGTGCCGTCTCCTTTCTCCCACTGCACCAGGGAGTCCTCCACGCACTTCACCATGGTTAAAACAGCTGTCCGCGGGTTCTCCACTGTGGGACGCTCCACAGAAACCTGCCTGGAGACAGGAGTTGACTCTCGGCCGGAAGAGGACTGGCTCTCAGCAGGCTGCCGGAGAGAGAGGGTCGTGAGAGGGGCTGCTGCTGCTCCTCGGTGGCGGATCTCACCCTCCAGGAAGCTGCACCTGGCCATGACGTAGGTCTCTCTGTCCATCAGCTTAACCGTGGCCTGGCCAGATTTCTTGAGGTGCAGCTTCCTGTACCAGGTGTGCATGTGCTTCCACCAGCCGAGGAGCACATCCGATGTGTAGCCCAGACTCTCTGCCTTCTCTCTCCCATCAGCCTGCTTCCTTAGATGTCCCTGTAGAGCCGGTGTCCCTTCCGCCACAGATAGTCATTCTCTCTCAGCCACTCCAGCACCTCATCCTCGTGTTCCTCCTCAATAGAGTATTGCCTCCTCTCCCGTTCCCGCACATGCCTCTTCCTCCCTTTGGCAGGACCAGATGGTGCCTCATCAGAGGGGCTTCCAGGTTGTAGGGACTGCTCCTCCACACCACCAGCAGCACCAGCACCAGCAGGATCATCATCAGCAGCAGCAGCAGCAGCAGCACCAGCAGGATCAGCAGCAGCAGCAGCAGCATCACCAGCAGGATCATAATCATCATCAGCAGCAGCAGCAGCACCAGCAGCACCAGCAGGACCAGGATCATCAGCAGCACAGTAAGCACCAGGAGCCCCAGCAGGACCAGGAGCACGAGCAGGACCAGGAGCATGAGCAGGACCAGCAGGATGAGCAAGACCAGGAGCACGAGCAGGATGAGCAGGACGAGCAAGTCCAGGAGCACCAGCAGGACCAGCAGGACCAGCAGGACAAGGAGCAGCTTCAGCAGAGTAAGCACCAGCAGAAGCACCACCGCCAGGAGCAGCCTCAGCAGAGTAAGCACGAGCAGAAGCACCACCGCCAGGAGCAGCATCAGCAGAGTAAGCACCAGCAGAAGCACCACCGCCAGAAGCAGCAGTATCAGCTCCTCCAGAAGCAGAAGCAGCAGAAGCCCCAGCCGCAGAAGAGCGAGCCCGTGCTACAGAAGCCCCAGCAGAAGCAGAGTGAGGGCCAGGGGGCAGGAGGGTGGCCCTGTCCCTCTTGCCAGTGCTGGAAGCAGATGGCTGAGGCTTTGTCTTCTTCCCCATGGTTGTGGGGTTGCTGGCTGGCAGGGAGGCTGGCACCAAGGCTAGCAGACAGGCAGGCACCAAGGCTGGCAGACAGCAAGGCTGGCAGGGAGACTGGCAGGCAGGCTGGAGAGCTGTGTCTGGATGCAGGTCTTTCCTCTGAATGGTGACCTGCTTCCGAGCTGCTTCCCTTTATATCCGCGGGGCTGACGCAATAAATCCCCCCCGCATGTGCAGTGAATGCTCAGCATCCGCTAGGCATCTGCTAGGCATCCGCTAGGCATCCGCTAGGAATCCACTAGGCATCCGCTAGGCTTCCGCTCTGCATCCGCTTCATCTGCTGTGCATCCGCTGTGCATCCGCTTCATCCACTCGGTGTCCGCTCTGCATCCACTGTATCCGTTCCGCGTCCACTTTGCTGAGGTCCCCTGGAAGCCTAGCGGATGTGCCATCTGCTCTCATCCGCTTCCATCTGCTAGGCTTCCATTCCACATCCGCTTTCCATCCGCTCTGCGTCCTCCCCCCATCTGTTCCTTTCCGTGGTATCCGCTCTGGTTATGCAAATTTTTGCCCCTTTTGAGAGCGGATAACAACGGATGGAACATTTTGCTCATCCGCTGTGTCCTTTTTACAAATCTTTTGCATCCGTTGGGCAGTGTGACAGGGCCTTTACATAGCTATGCTAAATAATAATGCCACAATGCCACTTTCCTTTGATTTTAAAATCTTTTCCCCAAGAATTTAAGATGAACATGATTTTCTTCCTTACAATCACAACAATAATTAGACTAAAATTTTACTTAAAATGAGAAATTCAAGGCTATCTGGAAATTTAAACACAGTTGCACATTCTGATAGTTTAATATATTTATCTCTAGTCCGTTTAGGGGCACAAAGGTATACTGATGTATCTTGATCTCGTATGCCACTGATCTCTCTTATGCTCTGGTTATTAGGCCAAATAAGTTGTGCTTAATCTTACAGCTTTAATGTAAAACATTTACCAGTCACTTTCCTGAACATCGCTATGAGCAAAGACAAACGAGGGATTTTGCAACTACCTAAATACAGAGATTTAGTACTGTCAAAATTTGATGTGAAGTGAGTAAGAAATTTCGGCCTCTCCTGTTTTATTGAAAAGCCCCAATACGATCTGTGAAATAGGCATCGAGATTGCCAATATCATGAACTATCCATACATTTTCTCTTCCCTCCCTCTCTCTCTCATTCACTAGTTCTTTTGAACTTGCTTGCTTTATCTGAGTCATCTGTCCTGTCTTCTAGTAGTCTTTCTCTCTTGTGCATTCTTATGCTTTTTCTTGTTATGTCTATCACTTTGTAAAGGAAACTACTGACAGACCTCAGTGAGTAGACTGCTTGCTCTCTCAACCATACCCTAGTAGTTTATGCTCTCTTACCCTAGAAGTTTCTGTTCTCTTTGTTGCCAGAATACATTTAAAAACTGCAATGTTCGCTAAGTTGCAAAAAGAAAACAAATAAGGGACAGTTTCTGTGACTCTACCTTCATCTGCATAGTATTAATTAGCTAACCTTTTGATCAAATGTTTACGTAATGAGAAGAGATAGGATAGTGCCCTATCTCTTCATGCCCCTTTCAGAATCTGATTCCGAGCAGGAGGCCAAGCAGCTGACAGGGAGTGGGAGTGTGGCTCCTATGGTTGTAGAAGAAACTGGGGAAGGGCAAAGTCCAGTTGGGCAGAGCAGGGCAGAGGCAGAGCAAGGCAGAAGGAATTTAGAGGGAGATCCAGGCCCACCCCCTCTTCATCCTCGGACATGCAGGGAGGAACAGAGAAAGGAGCAACATGTTGCATAGCTTGCAGAGCAGGAAAGGGCCCTGATTCCCTTCATTAGCTGCAACTGGGAACACAGTGTTTAAAAAGGGAGATTGTGCATAGCAACTTGTTGGAAGCAAATCATGAGTTATCTGTTATTGTCGATGCTTATCTGGTTTCCTGGCATCTTCCCAACTGTGTGTGTTTTGTTGGCCTTTGAAGTCTACAATTCCTGATCCTTCCCTGTCCAGTTAATTGCTGCAGCGTAGTTTGTGTGGATTTTTTATTTACAGTTTATAGGTACTTTGTTTTGGGATTGAATTTCCTTCATTTAAAGACTATTTGTGGGAGAGTTTTCTCTCTAGCCGAATGTAACTGGACATTGGGGAAAAAGTTGGAGGTATTAAAGACACTTTTCTTACTATGTGTATGTGTTGCCTTTATACCATGCCCTGGGTCACCACATTTTGCTCCCCACCACTCCTTCAACTTGCTTCTGTTTTACGTGGGATGACCATGGATCAGCTCAGAGCAGACAATGACCAGCTAGCCCAGCAGTCTTTTGACTGTACAGGTTGCACAAATGTAAGCTGTCTGGCCATGCCGCAAATCAGTGGGATTAAAAAAATTGAACTACCAGTTCTGTGAGCGAGGGTTATTTTGTGGGTGTGGCTTGGGGGGTCATGTGATTGTGTGGGTGTGCTTTATTTGGTGGGTGTTGCTTGGCAGTCATATTACTGGCTGGGCGTGGCTTGGCGGTCATGTGACTGGCTGTTTTAGATTTTTCCAGCTGTATCTGCTAGGTGAGTGTGTGTGTGTGTGTGATTTTGTGGATCTGTTGCCAATCCAGTCATGTTAAAAGTGACACTGTAACATGACTGGATTGGTAGCAGACCCACAAAACTACACAACTGAAAACACACTCCCTACACAACTAGGAAAACTACACATGCACACTTACAAGCAGATACAGCTGGACAAATCTAAAAATATAGTTTTAATTTATAGGCACATAACATTTCACACAATTTAAAAGAACTTCCATACACAAACAATGACAATCTCACAAACCAGCTGCTTTCTAAAAATAGAAAAGCAGCTAAAATTTCCTAAATTTTATATAAATTTTAGGAAATTTCTATTTCCTAAAAAAAAATTAACACACTCACTGTTTTTTTAAATTAGTGGACTTCAAACTTGACAGCTTTAAGACTTGTGGAGTTCAACTGCCAGAATTCCTCCTCAAGTCATGTTAGCTCAGGAATTCTGGGAGTTGAAGTCCATAAGTCTTAAGCTTGCCAAGTTTGAAGACCCCTGCCCTGATTTAAATAATGAGTAGGGGGAAAAAGCCACTTAGTTACCCAATTGAAGAAAGCAGGCAGGCAGAATCAGTTGGTCACCGATGAGCTGGATGAAATGCAAGCAAGGCAGGAGACAAGTTTACAGAAGCAGTTCAGAAATCAGGAGAAGGCATCTGAAGGAGGTAGGTGCTTGCTGGAGACTGGTGGGGGAAGGGAAGTGGGTTATTTTAACAAGGCTGATTAGGCTGGAGACTATGGGCCCTTTTAGAAGTCCTTGAGGGGAGGGCAATCATGGTGGCTTGGAAGTGATCACGGGGCTTGGAAGCAATCGCAGCTGCTTGGAAGCTCAGAGTGAGGCCGGGCTGCGGGAAGGAGCTCCAGGGGACTTCAGCAGCATCGCAGTGGCTTGGCCGGCTATGCAAGGCCCCAAGCCTGAGGTCCCAGCCTCCAGAGGCTGCCAGAAGCTTGGAGCGAGGCCGGGTGGTGGCAAGCAGCATTTTTCAGCAGCGTGACACAAACGATCACGGTGGCTTGGTTAGCTATGTGAGGCACAGACTGTAGTCCATGGCCTCCAGAGGTTGCCAGAAGTCCGGGGTGGGGCCAGGCAGCGGCAAGGAGCTCAAGGGGCATTTTGAAGCCGGGTGGTGAGGGCTGATGGCCCACAAAGGGTAGCAACTGGCCCATAAGGGATCTGCGGTGACTTAGGGAGCTACGCCAGAGACTGCCAGAAGCTCAGGGCAAGGCAGGGTGGTGGGAAGGAGCGCTGGGGGTTCAGGTTAGCGAGTCAGTGTTTACCTAGTTGTGTAGGCAGGAGGAGGCTGGAACATTCATTGGGGAAGAGTAGAGTAGACTCAGTTCAGTCTCAAATCAGCTTAGGCAGGCAGCTGCGCAGAGCAGACTAGCATGCATAAGCGATAGGGCCATGTGGCAAAGCATTTTTATAGGATGGGCTTGGGATGGGCGGGCCAAGCCTCATGCGGGCAGGGCAAGCAAGCAGCGAGAAGGCAGGCAGGGCAAGCAAGTGAGCAGCGACCATCGGGCCATCGTACCAGTTTGGGGGCATGGCCAGCCAGATGTTGCTACCGATTCCACGACCCATGCCAAATTCTTGCTACCGGGTCACCAGAACTAGTGTGAACTGGCTGAATACCACCTCTGCCACAAATGCCTGGTAATGGTGCTGGATAAATTTGATGGATTGCTGGCCTGTTGTTAGTGTCTGCAGCACATTGGGTGACATCTCTGTTGAATCAGCCCAACCAGTTGTTGGATAATTATGCTGAGTTTTGCCGTCAGTTAAAGGCCATGTTTGAGAACCCTGTTTGGGCCCAAACAACAAACAGGCAATTGAGAGAATTGAAGCAGGGGAGGGGCACGCTCATGGACTATATAGCTGACTTCTGGGTGGTCACCCAGGATCTGCAATGGAATGAGGCAGCACTGATAGACCAGTTCTAGGAAGGCTGGTCATCAGAGCTCCTGGATGAGTAGGCACGCACTGAATGCCCTTGCACCCTGTAGGAACTCATGCATCTGTGACTTCATATTGATGCCAGGCTTCGGCAATGCCAGGCGTGACAATGGAAGATGCCGCAACCGTTCCCATCAAGATAGCGCCTCCATTAGAAGTCCCTCCAGACAAGCACATGCAGTTGGGGGCTCCCAACCTCACCTGACCCAATCTGAAAATGATAGGTGTTGTAGTGACAGCCTGTGCCTCTATTGCATCATCCAAGGCCATTTTGCAGCCAAATGTCCTGCTAAGGCACCTAAAGCAGCAACATCAGCAGTGGTGAGAAATGGGCATCACCTGACTTCTGTAGGTCAGGCTCCAGTGGCATCAACACTGCCATCTTCACCATCTCCACCCCAGTCATCCTTGGTGAAGCATCTTGTGCTGACTGTGAATGTGTTCGGGTCTAGTCAGGGAGCAGTGGAAATCCAGGCCTTGGTGAATCTCAGGGGCCACAGCCAATTTCATGGATGCTCATTTTGTTGTGCAGTGGTCCATTCCCAGCAGCAAGTGTCACTGCCAGTATTGGTGGATACAATTGGGCAGCATGTGGAAGAAGCCATGTTCTACATTGCTGCAGTACCTCACTTTCCAGTGGTGCTTGGGTTGGAGTGGTGTGGATTTTTATTTACAGTTTATATATATATATTGTTTTTGGACTGAATCTCCTTCATTTAAAGACTATTCTTGGGAGAGTTTTTTCTCCAGCTGAAGGTAACTGGACATTGGGGGCAAAGTTGGAGGTATTAAAGGGAATTTTCTTACTTATGTGATTGTTTTGCCTTTGGGCCACACCCAGGTCATCACAAATAATTTATACAGGCAATCACCATTTCTCTGAAGATTCAACTTCACAAGAAATTACCAGGACTGAAAAGTGTGGATATGCACACTGCAGGCAAGAGCTGCCAATAAGAGCTAGACATATGACAGCCTCAGACTGCACTATTACACCATCACTGCCAAGTGTGCCAGTAGTTGCATATAGTAATGCCTGTATCAAGAGAAAATGGAACATAGTACTTTAACATCAGATAAGATGAGTATAATGTTAGGCAAGTGACGAGCTGAAACTCATAATTTTAAATCCCACGGACCACTAATATGAATTTTGACTGACAGTGGCTTGCTGTGATGAACCGTAATCTCTCAAAATAGCCCCAAACCCAAAACATACATTAAATTCCAATAAGGCCTTCAACTTAAACTTCACTGTTTTATTAGACACCGTTTAAAGTCACAAAAGTAAATAATGAGGCAAAAAGAAAACCAAACAAACCACATTGACGAGAGTTCCGAAGCAAGCCAAGATAACTAGTCATAAACTCCAGGAAAATAACCGAGAAGAGTCGATGGGATGAATGCCAACAAGGATAAACCTTTTTCAAGGTGAACACTAAATTGACTCCTGCAAATTCTAACTGCGCAGTTGCAAACTTATATACATAGCTCCCACCTGCAAGCCACGAGGAGGATCATGGTAATCTTCCCTTGAGTAGACCTTGATTTTCCCTGATCCTCTCCTCCCTGCATGACCTAGGATGGATAGGGGATGGGATTGGATCCTCCTCCGACTGCTCAACTGGCCTCCGCCCTTCCCCAGCCTCCTCTACCACCTCTGGAGCCACACTCCACTCCCTGTTGGCTGTTCCTCCTCTTCCTCAGAGTCAGGGGCATGACACTATTCCCCCCACAGGGGCCCCTCCCCCAGGACCAGGCAGATGAGGATGTTGAGGAAAACGAGTGTGAAAGTCCTGGACCAAACGAGGAGCATGAACATCAGTGGCATCAACCCAGGTGAAGTCCTCTGGTCTATAACCTTTCCATGCCTCCAAATACTGAACTCAGCCCCGCAACTGACATGAATCTTGGATGCTATCCACTTCGTACTCCTTCTCACCCAGAGGGGCCACTGGGGCCAGCTGTGATGGAGCCGGTCTATGCAGACTGTCGGTCGAGGCATGGACTAACAGGGAACAATTAAAACAGGATGTATACGCATGGTCCCTGTCAGGGAGAAACAATAAGCCACAGGATTGATCACCGCCTCGACCGGAAAAGGTCCCAAGTGATGGTGATCGAGCTTTTTCGATTGTCGCATTGTTGGTAAATATCGAGTAGAGAGCCAAACCCAATCACCAACCACTAAAGGTGGAACATCACGATGATATTGGTCTGCAAACCATTTATAGTCTTCCTTGGCTCTCTCTAGCTGATCACGGACCATGTGGTGCATGGCTTTTAAATCCTGCAAAACGTATCCACTGCCGAACTGGGGAATCAGACGGGGCTAAAGGGAAAAGTCGTGGATGAAATCCATAGTTAGCAAAGAAAGGGGACACATGGGTGGATGCATGGTGAGCATTGTTTTAAGTGAATTCTGCCACTGGCAGCACTTCCACCCAATTGTCTTGTTGAGTATTGCTGAAACAGCGGAGGTACTGCTCCAAAATAGCATTCACTCTCTCTGTCCCCCCATCAGTTTCAGGGTGATGAGCAGACAACAGATACACCTGAACCTGCAGTTTTGCGAGTAGAGTCTGCCAAAAGCATGCCATAAATTGTACCCTCTGATCTGATACCATTCAGTCTGGTAACCCATGCAACCGGAAAACATGGGAGATAAACAATTGAGCCGTTATCTTGGTCGATGGAAGACCTGCACGTGGAATAAAGTGGCCCATTTTAGTCAACATATCCACCACCACCAAAATGGTAGTGGCACCATTCGATGGTGGTAACTCAATGATGAAATCCAATAAAACTGCCTCCCATGGTCGTTCTGGTGTGGGCAAGGCTGCAAGAGACCAGGGAGTGCATCAGGAGCATACTTGGCTTGGCGACAGATCCCACAGGATGCCACATATTCTGACACATCATGTTTAAGTCTCGGCCACCAAAATGTCCTAGAGATGAGGTGCAGTGTTTTGAACACCCCAAAGTGTCTTGCCGCTCGACTATCATGACATTGACGTAGGATAAGGTCATGAAGAGGACCTCCAGGCACATAAATGTGATCACAGAACCGCAACAAGTCCTCAATATACGCCCAGGGAGTCTCTTGTCTCCCATTCTCATCCAATTCTCGACATCTAGCTGCCATAAATGGGTCCTGCTGCTGTGCCTCCTGAATCCTCATTCGAAGGTCCACAGGTTCCTTGGTGGGTACAAACTGCTCCAACAGAATCACTGTCCAGAGCAAGATTTTATCCTCCCTTCGGGTACACTTGGGCTTCCAAGATAGGATGTCAGTGCATTGATTCCCTCCACTCGGAACATAGGTCACCCAGAAATCTAACCAAGTAAAGAATAAGGACCATCTTACCTGATGCTGGTTCAATGTCCAAGCTGTACGTAGGTGTTCCAAATTGCAATGATCCATCCGAACCTCGATTTGGTGATGGGCCCCCTCCAGGTGGTGCTGCCATGTCTCAAAAGCGACCTTAACAGTCAATAGCTCCTTATCCCAAATTATATAGTTGCGCTCTCGAGCCGACAACTTCCGGGAATAATAAGTGCATGGGAACAAGATGCCTACGGGAGCATAGGCCTGCAGGAGCACCGCACCAACAGTCACATCGGAAGCATCTGTTTCCACCACAAATGGCTGGCCTGGATCAGGGTGTTTGAAGATAGGCTCAGAAGCAAAGGCGACTTTCAACGCCTCAAAAGCTGCCTGCTCCTCAGCACCCCAATGGAATTTCTTCCCCTTCTTGAGCAGATTAGAAATGGGAGCAGTCAAGGCAGCAAAGCGGGGAATAAATGTGAGATAGTAGTTTGCAAACCCCAACAGTCATTGCATATCCTTAACCCACTGTGTAGGTTCCCACTCCTGCAATGATTGAATTTTTTCCAGGTCCATTTCCACCCCAGCAGGTGAAATACGATATCCCAAGAAGTCAATCATGGTTTGTGCAAACTGACACTTCTCACGTTTAGCAAACAGGTAGTTATCACGCAAACTTTGCAACACCAGCCGCACATGCTGCCAATGTTCCTGCAGGGAGTCTGAGTAAAATGTCATCTAAATAAATGACCATGAATTGATCCAACAAATCATGGAAAACATTGTGCATGAAATGCATGAACACAGCTGGGGCACTGGTTAATCCAAAAAGCATCACATTGTACTCAAAATGCCCGTACCTTGTCCAGAAAGCTGTTTTCCACTCATCCCCTGCATGAATGCGAACCAGATTGTAGGTCCAACTTTGTAAAGATCTTAGCTTGACGAAGCCACTCAATCAGTTCAGGGATAAGGGGACGTGGGTACCGATTCCTCACTGTGATTGCATTCAATTTGTGGTAATCACAACACAAATGTAGCTCCCCAAAAAAGCACCAGTGCAGCCAATGGGGAGGTAGAAGGCCGGATAAACCCTTCTTGAGGTTCTTGTCAATAAAATCCCGCAACATGATCAACTCCGGTTCCGACGGAATATATCCGACCCACCAGCAATTTTGCATTGGGCAACAAGTCGATTGGACAGTCATACGCCTGATGAGGAGGCAACTGATCCACCTCCTCCCCAAACACATCAGCAAAATCCACCAACTCTGCTGGAAGATTCAGGTCCACAGGTGTAGCCACACTCCCTGCACAGGAGCACAAGCAATGGTTGGCACATTTCCTATCAAACAACTGCATAGCTCCAGATGACCAGACAATCTGTGGAGCATGGGCCTTTCCAAACCTAGCACCACCTGAAAATGAGGCACTGTGGCAATGTAAAACATGCTGCCCAATACACGCTGCCCAATACATGTTTCCTCCACATGCTGCCCAATATGCATGCAAAGAGGTTTGGTTGCAGCAACCACATGTCCTGAATGAAGGGGCTGACCATCAATTGTTTCCACCATTACTGGTGGGGATACCTGTTGCTGAGGAATGAACCACTGCTTGACAAAATGAGCATCCATGAAATTGGCTGTGGCCGCTGAGTCGACCAAAGCTGGGATCTCCACCGCTTCTACACCAGGCACGAATACACTTGCTGGCAGCACAAGATGCTTCACCAATTGCGACTGTGGTGAAGATATCAAAGGTGGCAAGGGTGGCAATGTTAGTGAAGATGGCGGGCCTATGGACTTTACACCCCGACTTGCAGACCCCCGTAGGCCGAGCGATGCTCGTTTCCCATCACCACAGGTATTGCTGCTGCGGATGTCTTAACAGGACACTTGGCTACAAAATGGCCTCGGTTTTCACAATAGAGGCATAAACCATCACAACGACGTCTATTCTTTTCTACTTGAATCAGACGAGGGCGGCCAGCCCACAACTGGATGGGTTCCTCCAAAGGCACTTCCACCAAGGGCGCCATCTTGCTGGAAAAAGATACTGTCTCTATCTGTCATCTTCACCGTCGCTGCTGAAGTCTGACATTGATATGAAGATTGATATGCATTCATATGCATGAGCTCCTGAAGGGTGTGAGAGCATTCAGCGTGTGCCAACTCATCCAGGAGCTCCGACGACAAACCCTCCTGGGGTCTAATAGTGATGCCTCATTCCATTGTATATCCTGAGCAACCACCCAAAAACTAGCAATATAATCCATGAGTGAGCCACGCCCCTGCTTCAGCTCTCTCAAATGTCTGTTTCCTGTTTGGCTTCAAACAGGGTCCTCGAACTTGGCCCAAAACTGACAGCAAAACTCAGCATAATTGTCCAACACCTGGTTGGGCTTGGTCATCAGAGTCATCACCTAATGTGTTGCAGAGCCTGACAACAAACTAATCAAAACCCCCACCTTATCCTGGTCAGTGGGAAAGTCCTCAGGCTGAAGGCTCATGTAAAGCTGGCACTGCCCAAAAAATGCTGGAAATTTGGCCAGCGAACCATCAAATTTATCTGGCACTGCTACTGGGCATTTTCAGCATGGCCGGGCAGCTTGCATTTGTGCCACCTGTGCAGTCAAAAGAGCCACTTGCTGGGTTAACTGGGCAATCTCTGCTATGAGCTGATCCATGGTCACTCCACAAAAAACAAAAATAAGTTGAAGGGGTGGCAGGAGTCAAAATGTGATGATCTGTAGTCACTCAAAATAAACAAAACCCAAAACATACATTAAAGTCCAGTAAGGCCTTCAACTTAAATTTCACTGAAGTTCTCTCTCTCTCTCTCTCTCTCTCTCTCTCTCTCTCTCTCTCTCTCTCTCTCTCTCTCTCT
>BLBF01000044.1:24198351-24220207 GCA_015471245.1 Laticauda colubrina | reverse complement strand
GGTTGGAGCTATCAGAGGGAGTCTGTTTTTGCCCAGGTGTTTGCCTGGCTTGTGGCATGGAGATCTTTCTATTTGAGAGTGCAGGCTTCCAAATGATTGACAGTCTGGTGGAATCATCTCTTCTATTCATGCTGTCAGGTCATATATATATATATATATATTTATATACACACACACACACACACACATATATATAATTATTTATATATATAATAATATATAATATCTAAATGACAGGTCAAATAAGTTGCAAATAGATATAAACATTAATAAATTTTGGGCATGTTTTGCAAGGCGGGCAAGGACTAACATTGATGGAATATATTTTTCAGTATTCAGCGAGGAATACTAGTCAGTTTTTTACTGCTTGTGCCCTCTGTTATTCAAATATTGCATATAAACAATTTATAAAAACTGAACATGTTTATTAATTAAGTTTGATTCTGAAACCATTGGCATACTGATGGCATTCCAAAATGGATCTTCAATATCAATTTTGATATTTTAAAGACATTTTATTGCATGGCATTTTGAGCTTTTATAAAAGTTAGTAACATCTCAATTGCAGGTTATCCTTAGCTTGAATCTGAGTAGTTTAATATGATTTCTATGTCATTCAAAATTTCTGAAGGTTCAAAACCAACAGAATTGTTCCGTCCGGAAAAGAAGTGCGTGAGACCGGGTTCCACCTAACAACTCTTTATTCGGTTAATAGCAACAGTAACGGAACATTGGCTCAAGCCGCGGCAGCCCTTTATATAGAGGCTTGCCTGCCGGCTTGTAGCCAATTACATTAATTTAATCTTGCCGCCTTTGAGCGGCTTCTTGGATGGTTCCTAACGAACTAATCCACTACTGCCCTTTTTGGCCAATCAGAATTGACTACTTGGAACCTTCCAAGTTATACAGAACACCCCTCCCCCTTTAGTTCAGTCCTATGTGAGTGACGTAGTCGCGCAGGTAGGTGGGGCTTTTTCTGGTTCTAGTTGACCTGCGCAGCTCATTCTCGCCTAGGACTTCAAGCAGTTTGGTTGGGATCTTTGTCTCTCTGGCTTTTCTCCATGGAACTGCCTGGAAGGGTGAGTCAGCACTGCCGCTCCCGCCTGAGTTTCTCAGGCCAGTCGAAGTGGTAATGCTGCTCCCTCCCAGTTCAACCAGGCTGGTTGAGCTGGCCTGGCTGGCACCTTCCAGGTCGGCTTCCCTTTCACCAGGACTTCTTCCAATGGTCTCATCTAACCGTAAGTGCTCTTTTTGGTTGGTTGGATTTTCTGGTTGTGATTTTAATGGTTCATTTTCACACCCTTTTTTATTTATTTGTATTTCCCCCCTTCCTTGGTTTTGTTTTCGTCGAAATTTATTATTTGAGGTTGCATGGTTGTTTTGCACTCGATGTTGCGGGAATGAAGCTGGTCTATGTGCTGCTTCCACTCTCTTCCATCGTCCATGGTTAGTTGGTAGGACTGGGGGCCTGTTACTTGTGTGATCGTGGCTGGAAGCCAAAGAGGGTCCCCGGTAAAGTTCTTTGCATAGACCAGGTCGCCAATTTTGAAAGTGCGGTATCAGCTGGAAGAGTCGGGGGGGTTCTCGCAAGTATAATTGGGGTGCAACCTATCTAAATGGGATCTGAGTTTTCTCCCCATTAATAATTCTGCCGGGCTCTTGTTTGTTGTGCTACTGGAAGTGATGTGTTGTAGTGTAAGTAAGCGGTTTAGCTTGTCTTGGACATCCCCATGGTCCATTTTCTCAAGGCCTTCTTTTGTGAACCGAACCATTCGCTCGGCCCTACCATTCACCACCGGGTGAGCTGGCGCAGTTAGTGCATGGTGTATACCCAAAGAGGCTAAGTATTGTTCAAATTGTATTGCTGTTAGTTATGGCCCATTGTCAGATGCCAACAAATCAGGTAAACCATAAGTTGCAAACAATTTGTTTAGCTATTTTATAACAGCGTCGGTTGTTGTGGATGACATTAAGATGACTTCAAGCCAATTTGAATATGTATCCACAACTATTAAAAACGTATTGCCCCTAGCTGGTCCCTAAAATCAATATGGATTCATGATCAAGGGCCTCATGGGGTCTCCCAGTCCCGTATGGGCACTTGCGGTGGTGTGGGTCTAGCTCTCTGATACTTGTGGCATGTTGCAACCCAGCGTTCAATATCCTTGTCTAAACCAGGCCACCAGACATAGCTTCTGTCCAGGCTTTTCATTTTAACTATGCCCGGGTGGCCCTCATGTAACATGCCTAACACCTCTTCTTGTAGTTTGGATGGAATCACCACCCGATCTCCCCACAACACCCCTTTTGTATTGACAGTTCAGTTTGTCTAGTCCAGAAAGGTTTAAAGTTTTCAGTCTTTTGGCCTTCCGGCCAGCCTTTACCTACCCAAGTCAAAACGCAGGCAGTCAATGAGTCTTTTGCCGTGGCTCTGGCGACATCATCCGCAGTCAATGGAAATTCAGGGTAGGTTTCTAGTTGTAGGGTGGCGGTGGCTGGAGCCAGGTCGTTCTCTAAGATCGGCAATGGTGTTCGGCTTAATGCGTCTGCATGGGCGATTTGTTTCCCGGGTCGATGCAGCAATGTATATGAATAGGTGGCCAGGAATTCTGATCATCTAGTCATCCATGGGGATAGAATGTTCGGTGTGGGTTTATTCCCAGCCAAAATCCCAAGTAATGGTATATGGTCAGTAACAATGGAGAATGTTCTACTGTATAAGTATTCATGAAAGCATTTTACTCTGGCGACAATTGCCAGGGCTTCTCTGTCTAGTTGGCTATAGTTGCATTCCACTTTGGAGAGTGTTTTCTAATAAAAAGTGATGGGTGCCTCTCTCCCGTCAGGTAATTGGTGCCTCAGGATAGTACCGACTCCGAATGGTGAGGCGTCGCAGGTAACCCTCAAGGGTAGAGTGTTACTAAACTGAATAAGAATGGTGTCTGAGGTTAACAAGTCTTTTATATTTTGAAAGGGTTTTTGTTCTTTGTGACCCCAAGTGCAGACAGTTTTTTTATTCAGCAAACGGTGCAATGGTTCTGCTATCGTTGCTTTGTGGGGGAGGAATACATTATAAAAATTGATCAGACCCAAGAATGCCTGTAAGTCCGTTTTATTTCTAGGTCTGGGTGCGTCTTTAATTGCTTTGACTTTTTTTTCTGTTGGGTGAATACCTTGTTCGTCAATCAAATATCTTAAAAATTCGACGCGGTCAGTGGCCAGGCAGCATTTTTCTTTTTTAACTTTCAGACTGGATTCTCTGAATTTCATTAGCACTTCCCTCAGTCTAGCTTCTAATTGGTTCGCGTTTTTCGCTGAAATTAGGACGTCATCAAAGTATGGAACGACCCCTTTTATTCCGTTTAATAGGCGTTCCATGAGGTTTTGGAAGACGCCTGGGGCAACGCTCACTCCGAATTGAAGTCTGCTACATTTGAAGGCCCTGTATGCGTTACTATTGTTTGTGTCTCGGCCGCTATGGGGTCTACTGGAAGTTGCTGATAGGCCTGGGCCAAATCGAGTTTAGCAAAAAAATTTCCTCCCCCAAGTGAGTGCAGTAAGTGCTGCACGACTGGTATCAGGTATGCTCTTTGCTGCAATGCATGGTTCAGGGTAGCTTTGTAGTCTCCGCAGATGCGCACAGACCCATCTGGTTTTACAGGTGTTACTATTGGTGTCTCCCACCTGGTGTGGTCAATTGGTTCTATGGCCCCTGGTGCAATCAATTTATTTAATTGCTCATCTATTTTGGGTTTTAATGCAAAGGGGACCCATCTGGCTTTTAGTCTTCTCAGTGCTATTTGGGGATCTAGGCAAAAGGATATTGGGGTTCCCCGGTACCTGCCTAGAGTTGCAAGCCTGACAGATGGCGTCAAGGAACCTGCACTCAGCTCGGGGGTGGTTTCCTCCGCAACCAGCACATTCCTGCCAATTTTTCTTCCTTTCACACCTTTTTTGGTTTGCGTAAAGGCGGTGGACCTCATCGTCATCTTCATCAGTGTCTGATGACTTGTCTAGGTCTTCGTAGTGTGTGTTTGTGGCAGCTTGCTTCCTTCCTCCACCTGAGATCTTTTCTTTTGGAAGGGTTGTCGTGTCAGCACTGGCGTTCATCATCTTCATTTTGGCCACTGATTTCTTTGCGGCTTCCACGGCAGTTGCTTCTGCGATTGCCTCTGCCACCATTACGTTAGGTCTGTTTAAGAGTTTGCTTTGAAGGGTAGAGTCCCTAAGACCTAATACGACATGATCTCGCATTGCCTCATCCATATTTTGGAATTCACAGGCTCCTCCAATCTGGCACAGAGCTGCCACGAAATCAGCAATGGTTTCATCTTCCCTCTGGTCTCTCTTATGAAATTCATGTCTCTTGATGAGGTTTGAGACAACCGGCGCATAGTGAGCTTTCAGCATTCGGTTAAGGTCAGACCAGGTCATCTGTTTCACGTCTCTGGGCTTCGCCAATGCCTTTGCCATCTTAAATGCAGCTGGCCCACAATGTGTTAGGAAGACAGCCCTCTTTCACTAATTGGAAATTTCTTCCATTTCGTTGCTCTCCAGAAACATCAAGAAACGATCAATATAAGACTCCCAATCTTCTTCTTTGGGATTGAATAGTGTGGGCAGCGCGTTATTACCAGCCATCTCGTCTAGCATGGTCTTTCTCTCACCGCGTGCTCGGTCTCCACTTCAGGACAATCCCATCTTCGTCGCCAGTGTTCTGTCCGGAAAAGAAGCATGTGAGACCGAGTTCCAACTAGCAACTCTTTATTCGGTTAACAGCAACAGTAACAGAACATTGGCTCAAGCCGCGGCAGCCCTTTATATAGAGGCTTGCCTGCTGGCTTGTAGCCAATTACATTAATTTAATCTTGCCGCCTTTGAGCGGCTTCTTGGATTGGTTCCTAATGAACCAATCCACTACTGCCCTTTTTGGCCAATCAGAATTGACTACTTGGAACCTTCCAAGTTATACAGAACAAGAATAATAGCTCCCTGGCAGTGCAGGAAATCTACAATTATATCATATGTATCTACACATATCTACATATATCTACATTTCTACAAAAGGGCTTTCCTTTATCTATGAAATAAAGAAAAAAAGAAAAAAATCATCAAAAAAATTATCACATCTCTGTACAGGCTCTTCTTATATTAAATACTTTGCACTTAAAAAATGATATTCTGAAATATAGCTCAGTGACACAGATATTTTTTTTTTTAAAGTACAAATAAAAGAAGAAATGGAACCAGGTGGTTTTCGGAATGAAATAGGAGGGACCCAGGAATGGGTTATCTTCAACTTATGACACTTCATTTAGTAGTCATTCAAAATTATAATGGTAGTGAAAAAAGTGACATGACCATTTTTCACATTTATGACCATTGCAGGATCCCCATGGTCATGTGATCAAAATTCAGTTGTTTGGCAATTGGCTCATATTTATGATAGTTGCAGTGACCCGGAGTCACGTGATCCCCTTTTGTGACCTTCTAAAAATCAAAGTCAATGGGGAAGCCAGATTCACTTAACAATTGTGTTACTAATTTAAAAATTGCCGTGATTCACTTAACAACTATGACAAGAAAATTCATAAATGGTTTGTCAAAAAAGTTGAGCCAGAAAGTAAATAGTGTCTGAAGTGTTTTTCATAATCTTACTTATATACACAATTAATTTGAATACCTAAACACAAAAAGAAAAAAGAAAGAAAATAAAATAAGAGAAAGAAATGTCCATACAATTAAATGCAAAATAAAATGCATTTTTAAAATAAATATATATAAGGGGACTAAAGACCTGGCAGCTAGGAAATAAAATATCAAACTTTGTGGTGTAGATAGCTTTAAGCATTCTGATGAAAAAATAAAAATCTCAGTCTGCTAAATAATACCCTGTAATAATTCCTGTGACAATATACATAAAATATGATAGCATTCAAAAATATTTCAATAAATCTTTCATGAGGGATTGATTGAGACTTACAGTTCTCTGGATTCCTAGTAATTCTAGGACAACAGATAATGTAAAACGCAAATAAATTACACAAAAGAGGTTCTTATCATTGTCAAAAATCAGAATTTAGCCTAAATACCAAACATACATTGGGGAAGAGTCATTGAATATTGTATACACAACTGTGCTGCATTCCATACTGATTTAACATAATAGGGGAATATTGATCTGAGACATTCCTGAGTCCTTTTACAATGCCATTGGCAATGGAATACAGTTGTTCAATTCTCTTTTATCTATTTTTATCTTTGGTCTATGATTCCCAATGATGAATTTAAATGCTTAGATTATGTCATGAAACATTATCATAAAATTTGCCTTGAGTTCATCATTATATGCTGATTGTATAATATGAATGACAAATAAGGTTCTCAGCATTTCAAATAATGCAAGAACTCCGAAGGAAGTAGATTCCTCAAGGAACAATTTATTGGAAACTTCATATTGGTGAAAACTTCACATTGGTGAAAACTGACTCTGAAGGTTCCCTCAGTTTTCACCTAATTAAAAAGTAAACGTTCCCCCTTCCCCTAAGTCATCAGTCACATTGTCCAATCAAGGTGCTGGTGTTGATTGGTTACTTCACTCCTCCTCTCCCCAGCCACCTGTTGGAATGTCCTTGGTTCCCACAGGAAAACTTCTTGCTTTGACTACAACCCCCGGCTAGCTATTTCCCCCCTTCCTGTCCTTTCTTCTTTTTTGTGGTAACCCTGAAGCCTCAAAGATGGCCACAGCTAGGTTCACTTCAGGGTTGACAGTTATGAATAATATAAAAAAAAACTGGGAAGGATTTCAAAACAAGCAGCTTGGCGGAGGAGAAAGACTGATCATATTAGAAAAGGTTTTTAGTTTTTAAAAGACAAGACGGTTGGCCTTAATATTGAGTTATTTTAAGACTGCCCAGACCAGCCTTTGAGCTATCTACCACTTAGCATTCCACATGGCACAGATAATAATGATGTCTTTAAGATCTCACTGATATCTTATGATATCGTTAGGTAGATGCCAGAGTTGGACCTGGGGTGCATGCAGGTGGTTTTCTACTTGTTTGAAAGTCTAAACCTCTTTTAGCAATGCACAGGCACAGCTAGGCATATTTGCTTAGAAGCAGCAAGTCATTATTTAGTTCACCAATCTATGTCACTGTCTGTTCCCACTTCCAAAAAAGAAACAGGAAAACTAGACACCTTGAGGCATGTTATTGGGAACACAATACATCTTAGACTGTCAAAAACAAATGAAGCCCAGTATTTTAAAAACAAAACAAATAAGAACAGTTAGTCAAAGCAGTAAATGAGTTAATACACAGGACAGGGGAGTTTCATATCCAAAAGATTAAAACAAAAAGAATATATCTTTATCATGAAATGTTTTATAATAGATATTTGAGGGTTTTGTGCTGTTTTGTTTTTGTTTTACATGAAATAATAAAATGTAGAAGTTAATTGCTTTCTCGTACGAATACTTAGGTTCCATGGTTTCTCCCATATTTTTTAAATTATTGGTTTTAATTATTAAAAATATAATCCATTTATCAAGTAAAATTTGAAATGGTTATTGTCAAGTTTCCAATATGAAACTGTGTTGAAATGTGTCTCAGTGTGCTCTGATTTGTTAAAATGTGTTCATGGACTTATTTATTGATCTAGTGCAACATTGAATAATTTAGACTATGTTTTGCAACCTTCGCAACAACCAGTCCTCCCCAAAAAGTGAGATAAAACAATATTAATAGGTCTTATTCTGATAGATTTAGATATCTGAAAGCTGAAGTCCATAATAAAATTTATTTTATATATTTTATATAATTGTAGTCTTTGACAATATGCAAAACTATAATATTTTAAACTATAAAATAGTAATATAGTAGTAAAATTAGTCTTTTCCAATTTGTATCATAAAGAAAAAAGATTTCCATAAAGGAAACAATATAGAATTAATAAGAGTGAAAGTATACTTTACCAACACTTTTCCTTTTTAATTTTTTAATAAATGCTCTTGTACAATATACAAACTTTAACAATACAAAAGAGAGACTGGTAGAAATTCTTGCTCTTGTTATTAATGTGCTTTAGCAATTTAGATTATATATTTTCAGCTTAGTAACTTCTTTGCTCTTCATTAGCCAGTTGCCTATCATAAAAGGTCCCAATATAAAATTATGACTATATCACATTACTTAATTAATGTGTAAGAACATTTCATACTATTAAAATTTTATATCTATATTTTAACTGTAAACTAAAGCAATCTAGATGCAACACTCATATTCAAACTTATTGTACTTGAAGATTCCTAACAGACAGCTCTACTTTGAGTTACAAAGATTCTTTTAAGAAAGGATATAGGGGTGATCTGGATGATATTGCAAATTTTCATGTGGATAAAGTGACTGTTTTATTTTTTATGTGTATTGGGCTCTGCCCATTGTGGCGAACACATTAGTGTCTCATAATGCTTGCTATCTTTAGAATTTGTATAACCTGAGGAAGTAGATAGTGTTCCCTATCAAGGGATGATCCATGCTTTCCTTCCTTCTTAGATGGTATATTGTGTTTGGTTAAGAGAGAGTAAATACTTATTTAAGGAAGGATGATTAGGGGGACTGTAGAATGTTGGGCTAATCTGGCCCTAGGTTTTGCTTAGGTTTACCTTTTCCAATAAGCAACCAAATCAGAAGATCATTTAAAACCAATGAGATCTCCCTATGAAAAGGGGGAATCAGGAAAAATGAATTATATTTACTTTTATAGGTTGCACAACAAAGAACTTCAAAGCAAAAATTGATTAGTTTGGAAATAGTCATCTTTTTAGTTACATTATATGAATCAAGTCATCCAATATATGTGAGCATGGCCATAGAAAAGAGCATTGTATTCTGAGTAAAAGAAATATTTGCAAAGGAAAAACATCAAAATGGGTAAGATACATTTTTAGCGCTTCCCAAGAATGAGCTGGACTGTTTTCTTTGTTTGTGGAGGCTTGAAAATAGCTGAAAAGAAAACTGTTATCTACAATATATTGAATGCTTTCCTGCTAGTCTTGATTTCTGAAAGAGAGGCTTTTCTTGAAGGTTTATGGGAAATTATTAGCAATATAGTTGAAAAACAAATTTAAAATACAAGAAAGAAGCCCATGTTACTTAGCCAGTGCAACAGTACCACAAAACCCATGTTTCAAGTATTTTAGTGTCCATGCCTGTGTGGCCTCAAGAGAAACACCCATTTTGAGTGTTCTATATGTAAAGTGGGTGACTCCAAATCTACAAACCTGAGTGGTCAAATAAAATGAACATTGGATTGGTTCACTAGGAACCAATCCAAAGAGCTGCTAAAAGGCGGCAAATCTAAACAACTGCCATTGGCTGCAAGCAGGCAAGCCAGCCTGTATAAAAAGCTGGCCTCAGCTTCAGCCAAGTGTTCCTATTTACTAACTAGTTGAAGAATAAAGTATTTGTTGTTGGAACCCGGTCTACCTCGTGTGTTTTCCGAACAAAACACTGGCAACGAGGATGGGATCGTCCTGAACGGAAAAACCTGCACGCGGTGATAAGAAGTCCAGATTACAACCAAGATGTCTGGAAACAACGCACTGCCCGCACCCTTCAATCCCAACGAAGAGGATTGGGATTCCTATGCTGATCACTTCCAAATGTATTTGGAGAGCAATGAAATGGAAGGCATTTCAGAGCAACGCAAGAGAGCTGTATTCCTGACGCACTGCGGGCCAACAGTTTTCAAGATGGCAAAGGCCCTCGCGAAGCCCCGGGACGTTAAACAACTAACGTGGACAGAATTACAAAGACTCCTCAAGGCACACTACGCTCCGATGGTGTCCAACTTAATAAAGCGACATGAATTTTACCGCAGAGACCAGAGAGAGGGAGAGACCGTCGCCGATTTCATCGCTGCCCTCAGACAATTAGGGGGTGAGTGTGAATTTTTGAACATTGACGAAGCAATAGGGATCACGTGGTGTTGGGCCTGAGAGACTCGACCACACAGAGTAAATTACTCAACAAGCCCAACATCACCGTTACCGAAGCCATCGCGGAAGCCACAGCCGCTGAAGCCGCGAAAAAATCTGCCATAGCCATGAAAAAGATGAACACACACAGTGAAGAAACACCAACCAAAGACAGAAAGCAGCCTGCCACCACAACCCACTACGAAGAGTCGGGCGAAACAGTTGAATCAAGCGAAGAAGACGACGAGGTCCACCGTTTGCTCACGAACAGAAAAGAGCGCGAAAGAAGAAATTGGTGGGAATGCGCTGGCTGCGGAGGAAACCATCCCCGAGCTGAATGCAGATTTCTCGATGCCATCTGCCGGCATTGCAAAAAACGAGGGCACATCGAGAAGGTCTGCAGGAACAAAAAATACTACAGCCCGACGAGACGCAGAAATTCCCCAACATGAGCTGAGCCTAAACGAGCCGAGAGAAAGTGGCAACAAGAGAAGTGAGCCAATACACACCAAACTGTCATTATACAGAGCGCTCAGACGGAAAGTGGAAAAAAAATTAAAGTCATCGTGAAAATCGAAGGAAAACACTGCAAGATGGAAGTGGACTCGGGGTCCTTCCTCTCCATGGTATCGTGGGACACAATAAAACAGCTAGTCCCAGGTATCAAACCCAAAGAATTGAAGAAGAAGCACCTAACCCTCAAGGACTATCAGGGAAACCAAATCCCTGTGGTAGGCATGGGACAATTCCGAGTCGCCTACAAACATCACGTCAAGGTGCTTCCGCTGACCATAGTCGACCAAGACAGACCAAGTCTCCTGGGCATCGAATGGTTCGTGCCATTGGGCATCGGGATGACCGGGGTCGATCGAGTGACTACAACTGGCTGGGAAGATGACCTCATCCGAGAATTGCAGGATGTTTTTGACGGCTCACTTGGCAAGTATCGGGGAAATCCCATTTCTTTCAATCTAAACCCCCAAATAGCCCCACGAAGAATAAAAGCCAGACGAGTTTCTTTTGCACTAAAGGCAAAAATAGAGGAACAGCTGGACAAATTAATAGCCCAAGGGGTGTTAGAACCTGTGGACCATGCCAAGTGGGAAACGCCTATCGTCACACCCATAAAACCTGACGGGTCCATTAGAATCTGTGGTGACTATAAGGCTACCCTGAACCACGCATTACAACCAAGCGCATACCCGGTGCCAGTAGTCCAGCATTTGCTTCATTCCCTGGGAAAAGGCAAAGTTTTCGCCAAAGTCGACTTGGCACAAGCCTATCAACAACTCCCAGTGGACCCAGAAACAGCAGAAGCACAGACTATAGTCACCCATAAGGGCGCATTCAAATGTCACCGGCTCCAATTTGGAGTAAGCGTGGCCCCTGGCGTCTTCCAGAGTCTGATGGAACGCCTTCTAAATGGCATACAAGGAGTCGTTCCCTATTTTGACGACGTCCTAATCTCGGCCAGAGATGAAACTCAATTAAGGAACAGACTCAAAGAAGTATTAACTAAGTTTAGGGAATCTGGCCTCAAGGTAAAAAGAGAAAAGTGCTGTTTAATTAAGAATAGCGTCGAATTCCTGGGCTAATCAATAGACGGAGAGGGTATCCACCCTACAGACAAAAAAGTTAAAGCAATCAAAGACGCTCCTGAACCAAGAAATAAAACCGAACTACAAGCATTCTTAGGACTAATTAATTTTTATAATGTGTTCCTGCCAAACAAGGCCACTATAGCAGAACCGTTACACCGTCTGCTAGACAAGAAGGCAACTTGGACTTGGGGTTACAAAGAAAAAAAAGCCTTCCAAAATATTAAAAGCTTGCTAACATCAGCAAACGTTCTCATCCAATTTAGCAACACTCTGCCATTAAGAGTGACCTGCAACGCCTCACCATACGGAGTAGGTGCCATCCTGAGCCACCAACTACCTGATGGCAGAGAAGCACCCATCGCATATTACTCTAGGACTCTATCAAAAACCGAGCGGAATTACAGCCAATTGGACAGGGAAGCTCTAGCAATTGTCGCTGGAGTAAAACGCTTCCACGAATACTTATATGGGCAGACTTTTCAAATCATAACTGATCACAAACCGCTAATGGGGATTTTGGCGGGAAACAAGCCAACACCTAATATACTGTCCCCAAGAATGACGAGATGGTCAGAATTCCTAGCAGCTTATTCCTACACTCTGACACATCGGCCAGGGAAACAAATTCCCCATGCAGACGCTCTGAGCAGAGCACCCTTACCAGCAACCGACGAAGACCCGGCACCAGCGATGACAATGCTACAAATCGAGACTTGCCCCAATCTACCCATATCAGCTTATGATGTCGCCAGAGCCACCACGAAAGACTCATTGACTGCCCGTGTTCTTAGCTGGGTAGGTAAAGGCTGGCCGGAGAATCAAAAAACTGAAAACTTTAAACCTTTCTGGTCCAGACAGACTGAACTTTCAATCCAAAAGGGGTGTTTGTTATGGGGTGATCGGGTAGTAATCCCTGCCAAATTACAACCCAGGGTACTTAAGTTGTTACATGAAGGGCACCCAGGAATGGTTAAGATGAAAAGCCTTGCTAGAAGTTATGTTTGGTGGCCGGGTATTGATAAGGACATAGAGTATTGGGTAAGCTCATGCCACAAATGCCAGGCAATTAGACCATCCCCACCAAAAGCACCCGTTAAGGACTGGGAAACCTCTCGGGGACCTTGGTCAAGAATACACATTGATTTTGCGGGTCCTACCAAGGGGCATACCTTTCTGATTGTCGTTGATGCCTATTCAAATTGGCTTGAAGTAAAAGTTATGCCATCAACGACAACAGAAACTGTAATTAAAAAGCTAGACAACCTTTTTGCCACCCATGGCATACCGGACGTTCTTGTCTCAGATAACGGGCCACAGCTAACCAGCATACAATTTGAGCAATACCTAGCCTCCCTAGGTATAAGACATGCCCTAACCGCGCCGGCTCACCCGGCTGTGAACGGCAGGGCTGAGAGAATGGTCCGTTTTACTAAAGAAGGGTTAGAACGAATGGACACTGGAGATGTCCAACAGAAAGTAAACCGTTTGCTCACACTCCAGCATATAACGCCCAGTACCATAACCAATAAGTCCCCAGCAGAGTTACTTATGGGGCGAAAGTTAAGATCTCACCTTGATAGGTTACACCCAAATTTTACCCCAGAAAACCCCTCTGACTCCTCTACACGGTTTAGACAATTCGAAATAGGCGATTTGGTATACACTAAAAACTTCACCGGGGACCCGGTATGGCTACCAGGACAGATTACCCAAATTACAGGCCCCAAATCATACCGATTAAAAATAGAGGATGGCAGGGAATGGAAGTGGCACATAGACCAGCTTCGATCTCGAATTGTAGAGAGAACCACAGACTTACAAACATTCACAGAAAAAACTGGCGAATTGCAAACCAAGGTGGGGGGGGAAAGGCGAGAAATAAATAAAGAACTGTTTGAAACCAAACCCAATGAAACATACGAACAAAAAGAGCAAATAAAAGACTCACTGTTTGGAGAAACTTGCGTGAAGAGCCCATCGGAAGGGGCCAGCCAGGCCAGCTCGACCTGCCCGGAGGAAACAGGAGGGAGCGGCAAAACCGCCAGCCTAAGAAACTCAGGCGGCGGTAAAATGGCTGACTCACCCTTCCAGATGGTTCCAGGGAGAAGGACGGACGACACAGCAGCCCCATCTGAACCGGTCGAAGTCTGCACTAAGAATGAACCGCGCAAGTCAAGTCGAGTCCGGAAAAGCCCCGCCTACCTGCGAGACTACGTCACCACGTAGGACTGAACTAAGGGGGGAGGGGTGTTCTATATGTAAAGTGGGTGACTCCAAATCTACAAACCTGATTGGTCAAATAAAATGAACATTGGATTGGTTCACTAGGAACCAATCCAAAGAGCTGCTAAAAGGCGGCAAATCTAAACAACTGCCATTGGCTGCAAGCAGGCAAGCCAGCCTGTATAAAAGGCTGGCCTCGGCTTCAGCCAAGTGTTCCTATTTACTAACTAGTTGAAGAATAAAGTATTTGTTGTTGGAACCCGGTCTACCTCGTGTGTTTTCCGAACAAAACATTGAGGTTGCTATCTTGATTGCTAGGTATAATTCAAGGTGCTAGTTATCACCTCTGAGGCCAATAAGACATAACACTGCTAAATAGTCAAAACTTTTCAAATGTGAGTGACTATATGGTCTGAATATACAGCTGATAGTTACTTCAAAAGCCTGTAAAGTGTAGGCAAGAGAAGATAGGCTTTCTTAGCAATAGCCTCTACATTGGGACTCACTCCCCCTAGAATACCCTTAGTCCTGATCAATTTCTAACAATCATCCAGTTTAATAACTAAATGATTAAAACCATTTTATTACTTGAATTCATTGTTATATGGATATTGTATTCAGTAGATTATTTTTTGTTGTACACATTCAAAATCTATGCTGTAAATTCATGAAAAGAAACATAATTGTAAGTAGAGATCTTTTTAAAAAAATCACAAAGTAAAAGAATCTATATTAAAATTATATTTCTCTAACCTTCTCTCATCAGCTGCCACAGATGTATCTTTCTCATTTAATGTTGGGAATGGCCCAGTAGAAATTATTGTCAAGTCACTCCATCTGCTCACTGACGATCAGTGGCATCGAGTGATTGCCGAGCGCAATGTCAAAGAAGCCAGCCTGCAAGTAGATCAGTTTCCTAGAGAAATCCGGAAGGCTCCTACTGAAGGCCACACTCGACTAGAACTCTATAGTCAGCTCTATGTTGGTAAGCAGAAATTATATGTTGAACTGAAAATGCAGTGCCTTTTCTGGATGCCTGTGGTCACTCCAAATCCTGGTCATATTGTAAAGACTTCATATTTATTTTCTTATTTAAAATATCTGTCATCCAATAATTCCAGAACTCCCAAATCTGTTCAAAATTGAACACTCATCCTAGACTTCAGCTTTCCTAGATAGAACATTTAATAAACAAAACTCAGTAGATGAAAATATTATTTTTGCTCCATTCCCATCAGACAGAATTCAGGATTCAATTTGCCACTGTAATCTTAGTATTTAAGCTGATTGATGCATCAGAATACATTTGGAATTTTGAATACAGATGCAAGCATTTCGGTTTTATTACTTAAAAATATTGTAATAGCTTTTGCAATTTAAGAAATGTAAACAAATAATCTAAAAACTAGTTACAATTAACAACTAGTCCTACTCTTATGCATTGTATAAATCTAATCCATATGCCACCAAATAGCAATATTCAAATGTATCTGTCTCATGTCAGCTAAAACAAAGTACATTATAGTCTTGCTATCATTTGGTTCTTTAATTAAAATATATATCAATAAGCATCCTTCAAACCACAAATCTAATGTAAGATATAATAAGATAATATTTTGGTGATCAGGCACTTCATTTAATATTTTTAGTGGTTCAGAATCCATAATACATAATGGTGCAATTTGGAGATAGCCATATCATGTGCAAGGATTGGCTTGAGATTTGGGGTTATTTTTTCCTAGTTTAAAGGCAATAATTGGATTTTCTCTGTTTTTAAACAGCATATCAAATAGATATTATATAGCTTTATAGTTTAGTTCACTTTTTATGTGATACTTGCCACTGACACACATCTGATTTCCAGAAAACAGTACCAGAGAAGTTTCCAAATTAATATAAAAGGGACTTAAGAAATGCATTCCATTTTTAGATAGAATGCAGAACAAGTCATTGAATATCAGATAAAGGAAAACAGACAGTTACTGAAAGCACTAATTAGGAAACTAAAACTTAAATATCTTAGACACATAACATGGAAGCAAGAACCAGATGCTCACAAAAGAAGAACCAGATCCTGGCTAGGTACCACTAATGTTGACACATGCATAAGCACACATGATTTCAAGAAGCAGTTGTTAATAGAATCCTGGCAAACTGCTTGTGTCTGTCAAGTAATGAACACTTGGAAGCAGCCAAATAGCAAATTTCACTTCAAAAATTAGCATAATCCTCCAAAGCAAATCACTAATCCCCCAAGGAAGATGAGTTCTACACACTGATCCAGTTCTTTCAGAGACCCACCTAAATTTAAAGAAAGGGAGGAGTAATTTCAACAGAATAGCTTTCTTGTATAATTCTGTATAATGTGATACAGCAGCTTTATGTACATGTTGATGAAATCAACAGTTCAAATGCCTAAAGCTTATTTCCCAATATCCCTAGTTATGACAAATGTCTGCTCACCTGCTGATGAAAATCATCAGTCACTTGTTACAGTTGCTCATATCTAAATGACTTTTTCTAAAAGAAAAAGGTCTACTTCAGTGCCAAACAATTCATAAATTTATACTTAATAAAAAGGTTGTTATATAAGATCATTATTTTATCTGTTAGAGATCTACAGAAGAAAAAAATAAAGAACAAATCTAATGAATAATGACTATACAATTGGGGAAACTATGCTGCCATTTCAGCCCTGTTAGTCTGGTACCTACCAAGATGCTGAAGGCTTATATATCATTTTAATTTATTTCATTACTCCGCTTCTACTAACATGGGAGAAAATGAATTTTTTGTCTTACTTTTTTCATCATTTTACACAGTGCTGATTTGATCCCTCAACATATATATGCTTTCAGAAAATCCACTTATGTGGCTGGTCAATTTTTTTATTTGGTGTTACGATAACGTAACACACTGGCCTCTTACCTTATAGAGGCAATAGCATGCAAATAAATTGCTTGGGATATCTTAAAAGCTGTGTTATACTGAAATGGACCAGCTCTTCAGCTCTCTCAAAAAAAAGACTTTGTTATACTCTGTTCTTAGTGAACCTGAACCCTTCCACATGGAAAGAAATGCTATGAATGAGACCCTAAACTTCTCATATATGTGGAGCCTCCCTGATCTGGTTTTCATATACATTTGGCTGCAAAGAGATACATCCCTTCTAAGTGAAATATTTTAAACATTATTTTTCTAGGACTGAATGAATGTCATAAAGTTTGAAAACATATGATATGTTGAACAATAATGTATTTGCAGATAAACTGAGCATTTCTTTTATCTGCTTTTTCCTTTTGCAAATTATTAATTGCAACTATTATTTTTAATACTACTGCATTTAATTAATTTAATTTGAGTTCTGCCTATTTCTTTTTCTAGACTTAACTTTAAGGTCTAAAGGTTAGTCACTATTTTGCAAAAAAAATAAGTTTCTCTCCCTGTTAAGATGATGTGGTCTCCCATGGTTTACACATTTTTGAAAAGCAATTGTGAACAGGGCAAATCTCAGTTCTCTCACTCCAAAATTTAATAGAATCTCAATTAGACCTATTGAAATACATACCCTTCCCCCCATATCCTGATATCTCTGGGATGGCAACTGAGAATGGGCAAAATTCCACTTACATGGTTTTATTTGGCTTCTGGATTTCAGCTGAAACTGTTCTTCGTGATTCATTAAGAGGTAATTTTCTGTTCTTTCGGTTCATTTTTCATTTGGCATTTTATGTTCTTCAGGTGCTGCAGGTGAACAGAAAGGATTTTTGGGTTGCATTCGCTCTTTAAGAATGAATGGATTGACTCTGGATTTAGAAGAGAGAGCAAAAGTCACTCCAGGTGTGAAACCCGGTTGTTCTGGCCATTGCACGAGCTATGGAATACATTGCAAAAATGGTGGCAAATGTGTTGAAAAATATAATGGATACTCATGCGACTGTTCCCAGACAGCTTATGATGGCCCTTTCTGCAGTAAAGGTAAACAGCTCATAATGTTAAACTGGACATGCCTTCTGGAAAATAAATGGAACTGAATTACGCTTATTCCTGAGTCACTGACAACAAAAATGCATGATCATTGTACTATTTCCAAGAATAATGCAAGGATGTTGCTGTTTTCCATCTATTAAATCTTAAACACTTAGAAACAAAATACACTCATAACTTTTCCTAATCAATGCATAGGAAACATGGTTGGCCATTATCTGAAGAATCACCTTTTTAAATTCACAAATTTACATGGAAGGATATATGGAAAATATATATTTAAATCCATCACCATTAAAATAGAAATGAGAGAGAGAGAAAATTTAGCAATCAGAAAAATTAACATGTGAAAGAAAAACATATTATTTTATACTTCGAGAAACTTAGTTGAGGAAATAGAAATAATTATACTATTGGGAAAAAGTGACCATGAACACTGTAGTTCTTGATTTTAAGGAAAGTTAAAAGCAAGCATAATCAAACATATATAGGTAGTTCTTGAATTACAATAATTCATTTAGCAATGATTCAAATTTTCCATTGCAGTTTTAAAGTGAGTGGAGTACATCTACACTTCATAGCACGAAAGCAAGACAAGAAAAGGCCCACTCCCACATACCAGATAGGGGTGGGAAACTTCAAAAAAGCCTCCTTTTCCTGCAGATCTTAATAACCACCAAGTATGGAATGCAAGTTGGCTATTTTGAGACTGAAATCAAGAGGAATTCAGATACTTCCAGTTGATTTCAATTAGCTTCTGCCCTCCATGTAAAAAAGAATAAATATTTCAGAAATTTCATTCCATGGTGGGTCAAGACAAAACATACATGCAAAAACTAAGAAGGAAAAGGAGAAAGCAATAAAAAGAAATCTCTCACTTCTGAATTGCCCTCCTAGCAAATTTGTTTGAAAATAAATATGAGATAAATGTCAAATGATTTGATTCTATAAAATAAGTCATATCCTGGTATACTGGGTTGTTGGTTTTGTGTGGCTTTGGTATCCACAGCAGAACAAGCTTAAAATTTATTTATATTTATATATAAAATAAATTTATTTTAAAAGTTGCTAAATCTTAAAATTAAGTGACAATAAATGCATTTCCAACAGCTGAAGCCACTAGATTCAGAATGGATCTATGTTCTTTTCAGTATCCATGATAATATGGTGAATTGGTGAATACCAATAATATGGTGAATACTCTGTGATCGGCATAGGTACCACTTTGGTGGGAAGGTAATAGTGTTCCATGCATCTCAGCGTATAGTCAAGCTAGTAGCTACATGACAAGGAAACATAGTATAAGATGGTCTTAATATACAGTATTATCTCTCATAGGAACAGGCTTTTGTTTTCAGAGAGTCTTATTCAAACTAGTCGTAAGGCAAGAAAGTAGTTTTCAGAAAAGTCCTGGTTGTTTTGTAAATTACAGTACTATAGTGCCTTTTAGTTTGGATGTACTTTGGGAGTAGTAAAAAGGAGTATTAAAGTTGCAATAATTGTAACAAGAACAGAGTAGCCAAATGAAATTCCATAACTTTCTTCTAGAGCCTTTTAACAAATAGCAGTTTAATCAGCTGCAATTGTTCTTTTGCTGATCTGAGTGCTGAAAGAAGTCTGAAGACCCAGAAATTGCTTTCTATCCTTAACTATGTTTTCCTTCCATCCTGGCAACAGTCCAGCAACGGTTAATAGCTTTCTGAAGGGTGAATGCTTTGTATTCATTGTTGCATTGTTAGTGGTTCTGCCTAAGCAGAGAATGAATGACATAGCCTGAAATTAATGTGCTTGTTTTTACTGAAAAGAGAACTGTCTCAAAGGACAAGGTCATGACATCATGTTTCTCCATCTTAATTAATGTCTTGAATCTGAAAAAAGAGTGCAGATGTAGCCCTTCATTAGAAGAGCACAAGATGCATTTTTACTCTAACAAGTTTTCATTCACTTCCATTCTTAACATTTTATGCACTTAACATCTTTATTTTTTTTTCTTGTGATTTTAATTATTTTTGTTCTGAATTCTGATTGTTTGATTTTCCTATAGTAAGGACTAAATGAAATATAATTGAATTGATCACCAATTAAATTTCTTTGAATGGCATTATTGGGTTCTCATTCTGAAAAGAAAGTAAAGGTGAATATCTTAGGTTCCTATTTTCTCTTTCAAAAGTTTTTTAAGAGTCCTATTGGTTTCTTTTGAGTTTTTATTTGTTTATTGATAAGAAGTCATTAATAAAGACAAATTAAAAAACTCAAAATAAACCAATAGGATTCTTAGAAAACTTTTGAAAGAGAAAATAGGAACCTAACATATTCATAAAGACATATTAGAATGGCATATTATGCCATTCTATCTTCCTAAAATTTAGGATTTCATTAGAAGGCCCTTCAAAAAATTGTAGGAGATATACAGAGGAAGAAAAATATGGCCCAAATCCCCATTATACTTTGTAAATTAGTTGTGTTAGAAACAGAAATATTTATGCTCTCCTTTGGATTTGGGCAAAATAACTTTAAGAGAGATTATGGCCATTGTGAATATGTTTTGACTAAATATCCAGTATGATAGTAAATGATTTCACTTGGTTCAGATTTGCAATTTTGTGCTATTCTATATAGCTTTGCACAAGATGAAAACAACAGTGTTTGATCAACTTGTTTTGGATATTATACAAAATAGAAAATATAATAGACACACTAATAAGGAAAAAAAATTGCTTGAGTTTTCATTGAAAGATTCAAACCCTCCAAATTATATATATAAGAAAGATAGTCAAAGGTAGAACAAGACTATAAGCAATTAGCAATATTGAGGGAACTCTCAGTTGAAAAAAATATGTTTACTGGTTAATGAAAATAATTGCTAATAAAAATAATATTATATTAATACATGTGTTGTTATAGAAATAGCTTATTTGTAATACTATCATTTGGAATTCAGTGTTCTAAATTCTCAAGTACTTGAATTGCCCACTTGTGACCTATTATTGCCAGATTAGATTAAAATCATGTCCCCATTACCCTAGATGCCATGATTTAATTTAATATAATTTAATTTAATGTATTCAGTTTAAACACCATCCATACTGATTCTAGATGGTGTACAATAAATCCAAACAATATACTAAGTGCAATGTATAAAATATAATAACAAAAGGAAAAATAAGAAAAAAGAGAACAGATGGTAAATCCAACACAAAAAAAAACATTCACATCCTGAAATATCCAACAGGTCCCAACCATCCCACTCCAAAGTCCAGGAAAGCATCCCAATCTTTAGTGTTTTCCAGAAAGCTATTAGGGTGAGAACTACATGGATAAAAATGGCATCTGATCCTGTGACAGATTAAGAAGATCAATTATTGCTTTTTTCTAGAGTTTAAGCCATTTTCTGTATTGGTTATTGATTCCATTTTCTAAGGCTAAGGATTACAAAGTATTTTGATCATTGATTTAACCAGAGGGGAAAAAGAGATAATGGGTGGAAGCTTGTCAAGGAGAGGCTAGAAATAAGGAGCGTAGAAATAAGGAGAACTTTTCTGGGAAGAATAGCTTGCCTCTCACAGTTCTGAGTGCTCCATCACTGGAAGTTTTCAAAAATAGACTGGACAACCATTTGACTGGGGTGGTATAAGTTTCCTGTTTTGAGCATTGATGGGTTGATGTAGAAGATTCAAGAGGTCCCTTCCATTCCTATGATTCTTGTACTATTATCAATAATCTGTTACCTTTTATAAATATAAATTGAGAATTATTATAAAGAGAAATTAAATGGTAGAAATGATTGTTTTTGCAATAAATTACTACAATTTAGAACAGAAAACAGAACAGAATAGAATAGAATATTCTTCATTGGCCAAGTGTGAATGAACCAGTGGTGGGATTCAAATTATTTTACTACTGGTTCTGTGGGTATGGCTTGGTGTGACTTGGTGGATGTAGCTTGGTGGGCGTGGCAGGGGAAGGATATTGCATGTTAGGGATAACATTGTTCACCCTAACTGTTTTGGGTGAAATAATAACTATGAATCATAGTTAGTGTATGCAGCTTTAACTGTAAAATAGC
>BLBF01000044.1:24152400-24197951 GCA_015471245.1 Laticauda colubrina | reverse complement strand
TAATAAACATACAAGCTTAGCTCACTCATTTATCTGTGTGCCTATCTCACTAACGCTGCACATTCTGTTTAGCTTGCCTACCTAACCCTGGTTGGGGAACTCAGGCTTAACATTGCAAAATCTCCATTTCCTCCCCACCCCACTAATTTGTTTTTCAGCTCCATTCTCCTTTGCAGGGAACAAAAGAAGATCCAGCCAATCAGCTGGGACTTGGGAGGCAGATAATAAATGGGGGCGGGCCAGTCAAAGGTGCTATTTGCCAGTTCTCTGAACTGTTCAAAATTTCCACTACCAGTTCTCCAGAACTGATCAGAACCTACCGAATACCATCTCTGGATTGGACACACATAAAAACAATGAAATAAGATAAGGTAAGATACCAATAATAGAAGATAATAGGAAAGATGAGAAGGATAATAATAATACAACCCTACTACATGTGCAAATATCTTTAGACATAAGTCAGTACTATGAGAATTAGATGTTGATCAATGGCATGAGGAAAAAAACTTTCTCTGTGTCTAGTTGTTTTGGCATGCAATGCTCTTTGGCATGTGTTCTAAGGGAAAGAGTTGAAACAGTTTATGCCCAGGATGTGAGGGGTCTGTAGTTATTTTCTCAGTCCTTCTTCTGGCTTGCGCAGTATACAGGTCTCAACCAATGACTGTTGTATTATCTGCAAACTTTAGTTTAACAGGGGGATCCTTCAAGATGCAATCATTGGTATACAGAGAAAAAACTTATGGTGAGAGTACACAATTATAGATTTTATGTCTGTTACAGTTTTATGTGCGCTCTAGATAGCTCTGGTTGCACCACAGGGCCAATTGTTCAACCTCCCATCTATATGCAGACTCATAACATCAATGGAACAGCTCACCTCCCAGAATTATAAGTGCTCTATCACTGGAGAAAATATTGGACAACTATTTGTCCAGGATGATATGAAGTCTTGCCTTGGACAGGAGGTTGGACTAGAAAACCACCAATGTCCCCTCCAGGGTGATGATTCTCTTCTATTCTACTCTAAAAACATTAGGAAAGATAAGATTGGGGGATAACGACTTTCAATAGCTTTTTTTAAATGTTTGTGAAATAATACAATTTACAGTACAATGATCTCCTCTAACATTGAAACTGCTATATGTCCAGAATAAGGCACATTACTACAAGGCACTTAAATCATTGCAAACATACATTGTTACCTATTAAGTGTCACTTAGCAACTTTCAAATTGATGCTACCATCATATTTCCCCAAAGTGAATGGATGGAAGAAGATAACCAAATGTTTCCCCAAATTATCCAATTGAGTGAGAAAATAGTCCCCTCAAAATATGAAGTCACAGAATTTTATTTTCCTGTGTACAATGTCTGCCCTGGTCTTCAACAGCAGTTAATTTGGATTCTTCAAGAAAATTATGGCAGGATCAATGTCAGGTAGCAATCATTCAGCAACAAGAATCAAGTTAATCTTAAAACAGTGAAGGTAAGACCTTCAAGAATATAGTAAATGCTAGGTGTGGAGCTAGCTGTCAGGAAGAGGAGACATGTGAGTGAGAGACTGCAGAGCACGACCCTTTACCTCCATTTGTAGGACTCTTTGGAGACAAAGGGAGATTTGTAGAGTCTTCCAAAAATGTGGGGGTTCTGAAGACCCTACATGGGCAGTGGTTCATATCAGAGATTGGAAGATAACCTGGAATAAGTGGATGGAGAAGGATGACCAGCAATGGCCATCTATAAAGGCTCACAGCAGAACACATTAGCAGTGATATAGCAGAACGACGATGTAATCAGAACTGATGATTTTGACAACCAACCTCAAAGTGAATAAAGTGAAAAGATCGGAGTCCAGAAGGAGAGTTAACAAGTGAAGCCTGGCAGATTGAGTCAGCCCTAGCTAGCAGCGAATGGAGCAGCAAGAAAAATTGCGAGCGGAAAGTTCAGAAGGAAGATAGAGATGTCAAAGAAATAGAGTACTGGATAAAGGAATGGTGAGAAGATTTGGAGAAATATATATTTGGAAAGCTGATAATTGTAAGAGACTTGATTGGATCTTTTTCTTTTGAATTGAAAATTGAGATTACTTGAACTGTGAGACTTTGGATTTAATATGGGTGGTGCAGAGATAGTGACACAGCAAATTTAAGAACAGACAAAGAGTCATTGTGGTGGTGCATGAGAGACCTTTACTGGCCACTGAGAAGAAAGAAGATGGGATTAGATTTGGAGTAACATATTTGGAGAGCTGATAATTGAAAATACTTGATTGGACTTTCTCTTTTTTTTTCTTTTTTGAACTGAGAACAGATTATTGAATTGAAAAACTTTGGATTAAAATGGATGGTATAGAGACAGTGACATAGCATATTTAAGCAGATAAAGAGACATTTTGGTGGTGTTTGAGAGACATCTGCTGGCCACTGAGAAGAAAGAATATCGGTTTGAAACTAAAATGTAACAAAAACTAACAGAATATAGTGGGGCATTCTTTTTTACTGTTAGAGTTAGACATTTGACACGAAGACCTATGATATTTGAGGGTGACATTAATTTTGTTTCTAGATTTAGATATTTGATATTAAGGTTCTGATATTTGAAATTGATAAAGTTGTATGATATGGGTATATATCATATTATATTTGTTTCTAGATTTATACATTTGCTATTAAAGTTTCTAATACTTGATACTATGATAGTATTACCCTGTTTCTCCAACAATACGGCCTCCCCCAATAGGAAGTCCCAGCATGTTTTATAGGCATGAAATAAAATTAAGCCCCTCCCCCCAAATTAAGCCCTATATTAAATTATATTAAAACATGCAAAATGGGGGGGAATGGTGGGGGGGCTTGCCATTAGGAAGTTCTTTTGTTGCACACCCGGATATGGTGCTGCCTGTGTTTATCCCGATACGAAGTGCCCTATCAATGCCGAGGTCAACATCCAAGCCATCGCTGCCTGCCCGCCCAAAGATGCAAGGGGGGGAATTAAGTCACCCCTGAAAAAACAGCCTAGCCATTTTTTCGGGAGCCCCCCCAAAATAAGATCCGACCTTATTATATGAGAAACATGGTATATGTTTATTTATTTATTTGATTTGTCAATCGCTTACAAGATAATAGGTATAAGTATAAACATAGTTATGAATACATGAAATGGATACATATAAGAAAACTAAAAAGAAACAATAGGACAGGGGTGGTAGGCACGTTGGTGTGCTTATGCACACTCCCTACAGACCTCTTAGGAAAGGGGTGAGGTCAATCATAGACAGTCTAAGGTTAAAGTTTTGGGGTTTGGGGAAAAAAACCACAGAGTCAGGTAGAATATTCCAGATATTGACCACTCTGTTGCTGAAGTCATATTTCCTGCAATCAAGTTTGGAGTGGTTAATTTTGAGTTTGTATCTGTTGTGTGCTCTTGTATGGTTATGGCTAAAGTTGAAGTATTCATTGACAGATAAGACATTGCAATGTATGATTTTATATACTATATTTAGATCAGACCGAAGGCAGCATGGTTCTAGGTTTTCTAGGTCTAGAATTTCACATTATATCACATTAGTATATATTATGTATCATTACTCAACTTAGTTAATATATTCATTATTTAACTTTGTTAATATATTCATATCTATACTTATATTAATTAATATATTGATATCATTGTTATTTTAGTTTGATTAAAAATTAATTTTTGGAATAAGAGCTATATAGTAACAACATAATAATATAAATTTATTAGTATATTATTAGTATAATATAATTTCATAGATAGTATTGACTTTAACAGCTGATAAACTGAGATATTGAGAAACTAATAAGTGTTTAAGTAACTATTGAGTAATTATTGATTATAGATGACTGAATTATAGATTATTGAATATTAGGGAGGATGAGTAGAAACCTATTATTATTACTACCATTACTGTGTTTCTCATATAATAAGGCCGGGTCTTATTTTTTTTTGAGCCCCGAAAAAATGGCTTGGTCGTCTTTTTGGGGATGACTTAATTCCCCCCTCTGCATCTTTGGGCGGGCGGGCGGTGACAGCTTGAATGTTGACCTCAGCATTGGTGGGGCACTTCGTATCGGGGTCAACGTAGGCAGCAGCATATCCAGGTGTGCAACAAAAGTACTTCCTAATGGCAACCCCCCCCCCCATTTTGCATGTTTTAATATAGGCGTTAATTTGGGGAGGAGGGGCTTAATTTCATTTCATGCCTATAAAACATGCTGGGACTTCCTATTGGGGGAGGCTGTATTGTTGGAGAAACAGGGTAGAAAATTGATACAAGACAAGGTGTGATAACTCAGGTTATCTTTATCCTCTTTATTACTGAGTTAAAGTGGAAGGAAGATATATTTTGTGTTATATAAAACAAAGGGAAAGTGAAGGTTTATAGAAGTGGAGGGTTATTTTATTTGTATTTGTATGTTTTGTGAAAATTTAAATAAAACTTTTATTTAAAAAAAGAAGTGAAGGATTTAAGAAGGGAAGAAAAAAATTGGGAGTGGTGGTGTCAGGCGGAGCTCCATTCAAAATCCAGGAAAGAAATACTTAGACTCTTTAGTTTAGAGAAAAGACTTCTTTTACTGAAAGTGAAGTGGTACCAACCAAAGAATTCTGAATCTGAGAAATTAGGCGCGCAATTCACGTATACAAAGTGATGGAAATGTTCCCACCCCCAATAGTTCAGATGACACTTCCAATTAGAAGTTGTGAATATGATCATGTGGGCATCTTCAGGTGATGATGAGGCCTCTGTCCGTTGACCTTGGCATATTTTGATAATGGGTTGCAGTTGCGCAGAGAAAAGAAATCTAAGCAAGAAATAGAAACCTAACTCAATTGTATGCTTCCCCCCCCCATTTACACAACAGAAGAATTTAACACCTCCAGCTCACTTCCCAGACTTTCCCTTCCTCCCCCCATTACTTATGGCAGTCGAAAGATGCAAAGCAATAGTAGAAGACCTTGAAGGCTGACATTCAGCCCTCCTAGAAAAAGAAAAACCATCAGTCCTAGAGGAGAGAGAGGAGAAAATATAAAGACAATTATTAATCATTCAGCAATTACAAAACAATACACTCCTCAGGCTTATCAGGATACTTGGAACGAAATGCTTTGATCAACTTAGGGGCTTTAACGTCGGTTTCGTTAACCCATTCGGCTTGTGAAGAAGGGAAATGTTTCCAGGCTACAAGATACTGGAGTCGACCCCTCCATTTCGAGAATTTCTTTAACTTCAAAATGCTTTTCACCTTCAATCAGTATTGGTATGGGAGGGTCAGCTTGGATGGGTCTTAGATCAGAAGTACGTTCAGGTTTTAGCAAACTAACATGGAATACCGGATGAATTCGTCAAAGAGTTTTGGGTAAGTTCAGCTGGACTGTTACAGGATTTATAATCCGTTCAATCGTGAAAGGACCAACATACTTAGGACCAAGCTTCTTTGACTTTTGAGTGGTCTGCAGGTATCTGGTGAACAGGAAAACCTTGTCACCCACTTTATATTCTTTCTGTGGGGATCTTTTCTTGTCTGCAAATTTCTTATGAGCTTGATGGGCCTCATCTAATGCTTTGCGTGTCACTGGCCAGTGAAGTTGGAGTTGAGTTATCCATTCATCAATGAATGGATCTTAGGTTTTTCATGAGGAAGTTCAGGTATGGGAACGAAATCTTGTCCCGAAGCCACTTTAAATGGAGTAAATCCAGTACTACTGTATACGGAGTTGTTATATGCCACTTCAGCAAACGATAGTAATTTGGACCAGTTATCTTGTTGATAATTTATGTAACATCTAAGATATTGTTCTAACACTGCGTTAGTCCTCTCACAGGCCCCATTAGTTTGGGGGTGGTGGGCAGAGCTTAACCCCTGGGCGGAGCCTATTAACTTCAGGAACTCTTTCCAAAAATTTGAGGTAAACTGGACCCCTCTGTCAGAGATTATGCATTCCAGAATGCCATGTAACCTATAGATATGTGAAATAAACAGTTTAGCCAGCGTCTTAGCAGAGGGAATCTTGGAACAAGATATGCAATGTACTTATTTGGAAAACAAATCAGTCACTACCCAGATGACCGTGTTTCCACCACTTTCGGGTAATTCTACTACAAAGTCCATAGAGATTTCTTTCCAGGGAGTCGTTGGTCTAGCTATATTTTGTAACAATCCTACTGGCTTACCAGGAGGTCTCTTTGCCGAAGCACAAATTGGACAGCTAGCTACATAAGCTTCAATGTCCTTCATTAAAGTAGGCCACCAGAATTGCCACTTAACCAGATGTAAGGTCTTCACAAATCCGAAGTGGCCAGCTGCTTTAGAATCATGAGCCTGTTGTAGTATTTGGCCCCTCAGCACCTGTGGCACATCCAACTTGGCCCCCACCCAAGCCAAGCCATCTCTAATTGTATAGTCACTTGAATGAGCCAGGAACCATTCGTCTAGTTTTAAAACTTCTTTTAATTGTTCAGTTAGGTCATTCGATAAAACTACTTCTTGGTTCTTCCTTTGGGCTCTGGTGATCACTGGGGTGGCTAGATGTTTGGCTGAGACAATTGGGCTTATCACCTCCTGGCGCATACTATTATATTGGGGTAGTCTAGAGAGAGCATCCGCCATGAAGTTCTTCCCGCCTGGAATGTACTTCAAGGAGAAATTGAATCGCTTGAAGTACTGGGCCCAGCGAACTTGTTTAGGGGACAGTTTCCGGGGCGTTTTTAAGGCTTCCAAATTCTTATGATCAGTTCATACCTCAAATGGGTGTTTTGCTCCTTCCAGGAAATGTCTCCAGGTCAGTAAGGCCCAACAAACTGCAAAAGCTTCTTTCTCCCAGATGGCCCATCTTCTCTCTGTTTCAGACAGCTTACGGGAGGTATACGCACAAGGCTGTAAGGTCCCTTTCTTGTTGGCTTGAAGTAATACCGCTCCAATAGCCACATCACTTGCATTGGCTTGAATCACGAAAGGAGTGTCCATATCCGGGTGCTTCAGCACTGGTTGTGCAGCAAACAGTCGTTTTAGCTTTTCAAAAGCAGCTTGGCACTCCATGGACCACTCCAGCGGCTTTCCTGGCCTTGGCTTCACCTCCCCTTTTGTTTTCAAGAGATTTGTGATGGGCATTGCTATCTTAGCAAATGTCGGGATGAATTGCCGGTAAAAATTTCCAAATCCCAAAAAGCTTTGAAGTTGTTTTCTGGTGCGTGGTGGAGCCCATTCCAGAACGGCACGCATCTTCTCTGGATCCATCTCTATGCCTTCAGATGAAATGCTATATCCCAAATAGTCAATTTTGTCTTGGTGGAATTCACACTTTGACAATTTAGCATACAACTTAGCGGCACACAGTTTTTGTAGAACCGACCGCACTAACTTCACATGTTCATCCAGAGTTTCTGTGTAGATAAGGATATCAACAAGATAAACCAGAACCCCCCTGTATCAATGTTCATGTAACACTTGATTGATCATTTGCATGAATACAGCTGGGGCCCCTTGTAAACCAAAAGGAAGAAAGTTGAATTGGAAGCAACCCATCAGGCAGTTAAAAGCGGTCTTCCACCTATCCCCTTCCTTAATTCGAATCCGGTAGTATGCTTCTCTCAAATCCAACTTCGTGAAAATCTTTCCCTTCACTAAATGGACCAACGTATCCTTCATCAAAGGAAGGGGGTACACGTTTTCCACAGAAATAGCGTTCAAATTTCTGTAATCCACCACCAAACGTTTGGAACCATCTTTCTTTTCCTGGAACAACACTGGGGCCGCTACTCGGGGTCTAGCAGGTTGAATGAAACCACATTCCAGATTTTTATCTATAAACAATCTTAGCTCTTCCAATTCCCGTGGGATCATTGAGTACAACTTTGGTTTCGGGAGCTTCACCCCAGGCAAAATCTCAATAGCACAGTCTGTTGGCCGATGAGGCGGAAGCTCATCCGAGGCCTTCTCACTGAACATTTCTTTTAAATCCCAATACTCTTTGGGAATTTTCTCCTCATCTTTCACGGGCTCAGTACCTGTGGAAGCTATTTCAATTGGGTCCTCAGGCTTCAGCTGGGATCTGGCCCCTCCTCTCGGTCGCTGCTTTGTGCGTATGCGTAACAACCCCTTTCTCCAGTTAACCTGGGGGTTCCATTTCCGGAGTCAGGGCAATCCCAATATTAATGGTTGCTCCATCCCAGGGACCACAATAAAACGCAGGGTCTCATCATGCTCTCCCATGATCATTTCTATAGGTTCCATGACAAAATGGGCGGGGCAACCTCCAGCCACTGATCCATCTAATTGGCAAAAGGAAATGGGCATCTTCAAAGGTTTTAGCTTTAGGCCCATTTTCTTCACTACTTCCGTGTTTATTATACACCTGGTGCACCCAGAATCTAACAGGGCTAGCATTTCCCCTTCGACCCCTGAATTGGGTACCCTCAACTTCACCGGAATGGTCATAGGGCCCATGCTTGGACTTACCAGGAAGTCGTCTTCCGAGTCAGAATCCTCCTCCTCAGGGGTTACTGGGGCTTCTGATTCCTCTCCTGCGGGAGGGGCGACCTCTGCTGTCTCTTTCGACTTTAGTGCTGTTTTGCGAGGCTTTGCTGGGGACTTTTCAGGTTTCTTTACTTCCTTTGGCGCCCCCTTTGGCTCCAACTTGACTCTGCAGTTCACAGCCCAGTGACCTTCTTTCCCGAATCGAAAGCAGGCCGAGGGGTTGGGTCTTGCCGCCACTCCTCCCTTCTGAGGTTTAGGAGTCTCTTGAGGATGTGGGGGGGAAAACTTGCTCCACCCATAACCTCCCCGCCATTTACTTCGGATTAAACCAATCTCCACTTCTTCTGCCAGCAAGTACCACATCTGCAAGTCCTTGGGGTCTTATTGTATCTCTGGTACACATCTTCATTTAAACCATCTTTAAACAGTTCTATCAGGGCTTCTTTGGGCCAGCCTTGGAAATGGCTGGCTAACTGTCTAAATTCTTGGGTGTAGTCAGCCACAGACCTCCACCCCTGTTTTATGGCTTTCATCCTAATTCGGGCCTTGTGCTCTGCCAATGGGTCCTCAAACCTAGCCCGCAGTGCAGCCATGAATAGGTTATAATTCAGCAGCTGAGGAGCATTATCATTATGCAAGGTCACCATCCACTCTGCCGCTATTCCCTCCAGAGCCCTGGTAACACACCTCACTTTGGCTGCTTCTGAGGGAAAATCCTCCCCATATTCTTCCATATGGCTCCAAACTTGATCAAGGAAAAATCCCAAGGTTTTGGGATCCCCCCCGTATTTTACTTCTAACAGAGGCAGCCTAGGAGCTCTACGCCTTCTAGGAATCACACCTCCCGCTGAAGGCCCCGGGGCTGCTGCTGGATCGGGTTGATTTATGGGAGAGGGAGTTGCTCTGCTTCTTCTGGCTGGGGCTACTTCCCCTCCCCCTTCATACCTCTGTGCAGCTTGAGGTTGTTCAAAGGCTTCATTAAGGAGTCTCCTGGCTTGATCCAGCAAGAGTTCCCTCTTTTCCTTCTCTTGCCAAGGCTCCTCTTTTCCATGCCGGCGGGTAGTTGTGACCCCGGGGGGGGGGGGTCCTCCTCCAGATCTTTCCAACCAACTCCCACCGACCATCTGGGCTTCACCACTGGATCCTCTTGCAAACTGAGCTCTGCTAGCGATTGGGCCTCCTGCACCAACACAGAATCTTGCCCTCCAATGGCTCCCGGATCCTCTTGGTCACTATTTGAAGATGGCATGATGTCCAGGCCTCCTCAGAAGAAAATTGGGTATTCTCTCTGGGTGGGCTGGTGTCAGATTCAGAATAATGTCAGGCGGAGTTCCATTCAAAATCCAGGAAAGAAAGACTTAGACTCTTTAGTTTAAAGAAAAGACATATTTTACTGAAAGTGAAGTGGTAGCAACCAAAGAATTCTGAATCTGAGAAATTAGGCGCGCAATTCACATATACAAAGTGATGGAAATGTTCCCATCCCCAATAGTTCAGATGACACTTCCAATTAGAAGTTGTGAATATGATCATGTGGGCATCTTCAGGTGATGATGAGGCCTCTGTCCGTTGACCTTGGCATATTTTAATAACGGGTTGCAGTTGCGCAGAGAAAAGAAAGCTAAGCAAGAAATAGAAACCTAACTCTATTGTATGCTTCCCCCCCATTTACACAACAGAAGAATTTAAAACCTCCAGCTCACTTCCCAGATTTTCCCTTCCTCCCCCCGTTACTTATGGCACTCGAAAGATGCAAAGCAATAGTAGAAGATCTTGAAGGCTGACAGGTGGATTAAAAGTAATATTGTGACAAGGCTGTTAAAATGATTAGCACCACCAATCTGACTAAGATAGGAACAGGGAAAAAATACCCACACAAACGGTGACAATGGCGATAATGGCAAGTCCCTCCACACACAGATCCATTGATGAAATGCTGCCAAGAGAAAGATCAAATTCTGTAAAAGACCTACAAGGCCTAATGTTTAGAATGCAAGAAATGATGTTGAAAAATCATGAAGATATGAAAAAAGAGATAGGGGCCATGAGCACTGAATTAAAAGAAAAAAACAAAACAAACATTGGATGAAAAATTTGAATGTTTTCAACAAGAGGTGTGAAAAAGTCAACAGAAACTAACTGAAATAGAGACAAGGATGGAGAAGGAGGAAAAAAGGGTTGACAACCTAACTGGAAAATTGGTACAAGCAAACAAAGAGCTAGAACCAACAGTAATCTTTTTAGAGGCAGAAAAAGCAGCTGACTACTTTGGTTTCAAAACATGAAGGAAGAAAAAGAGGAAGACCTACTGGACGTGCTGGCATATATGATTGTGAAAGCGTGGGGACAGAAAAAGAAGAAATGCTGACAGAGATGGATGGGTGCAGACGAACTATGCAAGGAGGCACAATCTTCCAAGAGAAGTGCATGTCCAACTGATCAAAAAGTCAAATTCGCGATGAAATACTGCACAGAACTAGAGATGACCTAATAGGGTATGGCGGAAAACAAATTGTTGTCTTGAAACAAGTACTGAGGAGGATAAGACATCTAAGAAGATCCTATCACTTTTTAACGACATAATTGATAAAATATAATGTGAACTTTCGATGGTTGACACTGGAATGAATTATGGTCATCTGGCAGAAGAAAAAATACCAGCTAGACACAGTTGATAAAGCAGAAGAATTTTATGACCAACAATTCACCAACAAAGAAGAGTTGGAAGAAGCAGTTGAAGAAAAAGAGACAATGGAAGAAAAAAATAGAAACAGCAGACATAGAAGGAAGTTCACTAAATATTAAAGTTAGATGATATTGAAGACGAGGAAAAATGGAAGAATATGAAAGAAAGGATAAAGAGCCTAAAGAAATTAGAATAACAAGAAGTACCAGATAAAAGAAAAACAAAGATACCTGTTAGATAATAAAAAGTTAGATAAAAAATTTACATCCTTAGATGCGCAAAAGAAAAGAGAAGTGGTATTATTTATAAAAGATTGAATCTCAGCTAAATAAATTTTTAGAGATAAAAAAGGTAGGATATTGATGGTGGAGATTGAATTAGAAAATAGAAAGATATTAGTGGTTGAAATTTATGCACCAAATGGATTACAGGATTTTTTTCCCCAAAAAATTACATAATAAAATTAAAGATATGCAAAATGAGGAAATTTGTCTTTTAGGTGACAATGCAATTATTGACAAAACATTGGATTGTAAAAGTGATAATATAAGAAAAAGGAAGAAAAGAACACAAACTACCCAAAGTTTTCCATGATTTGGTTAAGGAAGTTAAGATTCATGATGCCTGGAAAGAAAGACATCCAAGGAAAAAGCAATTTACTTTTTATTCTAATAGACATCAGTCCTGGCGGAGATTAAGCCCATGTCACACTGAACCAACGGATGCAAAGAGGATGTAAAACGGACAAAAAACCTTGCCATCTGTTCGAAAACGCGATGTACTCACTGCCTCAGTTTGGCTTCCTCTCTATCCGTCCAGCATCCATTTATGGACGTTTCATCTGCTCCAAAGGTTTTGGGCTGCCCAAAACTTTTGTGTGGAAAATGTATACAGTTCGTCCGTTCTGCATCCGCTATGCATCTGCTAAGCATCCGCTGCGTATCCGCACAACTCACATCCGCCCGGATGCAGGGAGGAAGCGGAACGGACGTGGAACGGATGCAGAACGGATGCCTAGCAGATGCAGCACGGAAACAAAGCGTTTAAAACGGAAAAAACGTTCGCAGAGGGGACCTATCTCAGATATTAAGGATGTCTAGAGGATGCCTAGAGGATGCCTAGAGGATGCCTAGCAGAAAACCTATACTGCCTATAAAAAGGGGGAGCAACTCGCCTGCATCTCACTTTCAGAACAGCAGCCCAGCCGTGCATACCACTGCAGCCTTCATCTGGCTCTTCCTCTTCCACAGCATCCAGTCATGTCCACTGTGGATTGTGACAAAGTCCTTTCGGCAGCCACCATCCTTCTGCAACAGTGCGAAACCATCTACAGGCTCTGTGAACTCTACTACGGGAAGAAAAGGAGGCACCCAAAGAAAGTCTGGGTCCAAAGATGGTTCACCAGAAGAGCAGAGGATGGACTGTACAACAAGCTGATGGTGGAGCTCAGGAGCGAAGACACTCGGGTGTTCCAGAACTTCATGAGGATGCCTCCAGCCATGTTTCACGAAGTTGTGCAGCGGCTGACACCCAGGTTGACCAAGACAAACACCAGCTTCCGGCCCAGCCTGGAACCTGGGCTCAAGTCGGCACTCACTCTGCACCACCTGGCCTCAGGGACCACCTACAGGAGCATACAGTACGGCTGGAGGGTGCCACCCAGCACCATCAGCTTTGTTGTCAGAGAAGTGGTGCAGGCCATCGCTGAAGAATACAAGGAGGAGCTCCTCCAGTGCCCCACCACTGAAGAAGGCTGGAAGAAAGTTGCAGAGCAGTGGTATCAGAAGTGGAACTTCCCCCACACAGTTGGAGCCATCGATGGCAAGCACGTGGCCTGCAAATCACCAGCCAAGTCTGGGTCCACTTATCACAACTACAAGGGCTTCTTCAGCATCATCCTCTTCGCCATGGTCGATGCTGACTACAAGTTCATGTACATCGATGCTTCAGGCAATGGCTCATCTTCAGATGCCCAGGTATACAACGCCAGTCACCTCAAGGAGGGGCTGGAAAGCAACCTCATGGTGGGCTTCCCAGATCCAGACCTGCTGCCCAACGACACACAAGATGTGCCCTACTTCATTGTGGGGGATGACGCCTCCTCCCTCACAACTTACCTCATGAAGCCCTACACCTCCAGACTCCTCACCCATGAAGAGAGGATCTTCAACTACAGGCTGTCCAGGGCAAGGCGGGTGGTGGAGAACGCCTTTGGCATCCTGGCCAACAGGTTCCAGGTACTTCTCACCAACATGCAGCATAGCCCAGAGACCATGAGGAGGATCGTGGAAGCTTGCTGCATCCTGCACAATCTCATGCGCACCCGCTACCCAGTCTTGCAGAACAGGCTTGTGGACCGTGACCAAGGCAATGGGGACATGGAGGCTGGGGAATGGAGGCAAGGGCAAAACCTGATCGACACTGAGGATGTGCAAGGCCCCAACAGAGTCTCACGTGAGGCGAAGTAGCAGCGCAACCTCCTGAAACACTGGTGCAACTCCCCAGCTGGAGCAGTGGAGTGGCAAGACAGGATGGTAAATGCTTAATGGATGCTTCCTTCAGCCTGTCTCATCACACGGATGAGATTGGGCCATGTATGTTTGGTTGGCCTACAATGAACAGGGCGTTTAATAAAGAGTTGTGTTTATATTGACATGTGTGGATAATTATTACATTATTATTGATAATAAAGGGCCATAGGTGTGGCACCTGATAGGATGGACCATATAGTCCCACTATGCTTGCACTGGAGGTTTATCTATCCCACTGCTATCCTAACCCATCCCACAGCTATTACCCATCCCAAAGCTATCCTTACCCATCCCACAAGCATGCAAAGGCTTAAACCATTTCTAAAAGTTTCCAGCAAGACTTTATGAAAAAAAAGAAATGAAGCAAGTGTGTGAATCATAAATAGACTTTATTAACAACAAGTTATAAGACAAAAATGAGTCTCTGGTACTCCTCTTGGTCGCTCAGTCCCAGGGGTGAAGGGTGCAGGTGCTGTGGAGGTGGCTGGTGCTGGAGTGCTTGTCATCAGCTCCTCCAGAAGCAGAAGCAGCAGAAGCCCCAGCCCCAGAAGAGCGAACCCGTGCTCCAGAAGCCCCAGGAGAACCAGAGTGAGGGCCAGGGGACGGGATGGTAGCCCTGTCCCTCTTGCCAGGGCTGGCAGCAGATGGCTGAGTTTTGCTGTGCTTCCGCATGGTTGTGGGGTTGCTGGCTGGCAGGGAGGCTGGCAGGAAGGCTGGCAGGCAGGCAGGCACCAAGGCTGGCAGGCAGACATGAACCAAGGCTGGCAGGAAGGCAGGCAGCAAGGCTGGCAGGCAGACCGGCTGGCAGCAAGGCTTACAGGCAGGCTGGCAGCAAGGTTGGCAGGGAGGCTGGCAGCAAGGCTGGCAGCAAGGCTGGTAGCAAGGCTGGCAGCAAGGCTGGTAGCAAGGCTGGCAGCAAGGCAGGCAGCAAGCTGGTAGCAAGGCTGGCAGCAAGGCTGGCAGGCAGACATGCAGGCAGGGCAGGCAAGGCAGTCGATGTATCTGGAAGCAGGTCTTTCCTCTGAATGGCGACCTGCTTCCGAGCTGCTTCTGTTATATCCACGGGGCTGACGCAATGCATCCTCCCCGCATGTGCAATTAACGCCAGGCATCCATTAGGCTTCTGCTGTGCCTCCGCTGTGCATCCACTTCATCCGTTCCACGTCCGCTGTGCATCCGCTGTATCCGTTCTGTGTCCACTTTGCTGCGGCCCCCCGGAAGCCGAGCAGATGTGCCATCCGCTCCCATCCGCTTCCATCCACTGGGCTTCCGTTCCGCATCCGCTTTGCATCCTGCGTCCTCCCCGTGTCTGTGTTATCCACTCCAGTTATGCAAATTTTTGCCCCTTTTGAGAGCGGATAACAACGGATGGAACATTTTGCTCATCCGCTGTGTCCTTTTTGCATCCGTTGGCCAGTGTGACATGGGCTTTAGACATGGTAAGGATGTCAAAAAAAACACCTCATGTCAGAAATAACAGAAATTGAAATAGAGATGAATTTATGGGTGGATCAGTTATATTAGATTTAGTTGGAAGGGCCAAAGAAAAACCCCAAAATGGTTGTTGCAAAAGTCAATCTTAAGAGGACTTTAGGTCCAAATTGGAGAAAGAATTGTGAGGCGTCACTCTCCCGGAGGGCTCCCCATGAACTGCCGAATGGGTTTGAGGAAAGACATGACACACGTTTTCTCCTCGGGGTGAGCGAGCCCTGAACTAGCTCGAGACAAGCTCTTTTATTGAGGTTTGGGTGAGTTACAAAATATCAGAAGGCAAGCATGTGATCCTGATTGACCATACTCAAACTGACACATTGGGTTGAATACACATATATGTCAACTATGTTTTGCAAACACAGTTGGGTGGGATGGATATCCATATTTGGGTGTCAGTAGATGTCTTCTATGTGTAAAAAGCAGTTTCTACATCATGTCCAGTATTTTTTGGACAGGCCCCTGTGGTTCGGGTTTCTGAGCAGTTTGCAACAGCAGATGTGGTCATATTTCTACAGAGCTTTTCTGTTGCAGAATGTCATATGCAGCGAGGTAGTTCGTGGTTGGAACAGGATATGGACAAACAATATAGCTATAGCTTATTCAAAAGATTATATGGCTAATGCAAGGCAAAACTATCTGATCATTGCAGTAATATTTCTCCACAGAATTGAAGTTCTTTTTTTAAAGAAAATAAGGAAGAGGATACTTCTCCACAAAATTCTTGGGACACAGCAAAAGCATTTATGAGAAGGGTGGCAATAACATATATGGCAAAAAAGAACAAAGAGAAAAAGCAACGATGAAGAACATTAGAAGGAGAATATAGGGGATTGGAGAAGAATTTGCAGGAAGAACCCCCCCAAAAAGAAATAAAATTACAAATGGTTCTAATGAAACATAAAATAAATTTACTCGAGAAAGAAGAACTAGCACAACTGAAAATGACAAAACAAAATCTGTTTGAGAATGCCAACAAGCCAGGATGATGGCTGGCCTATAAACTGAAAAAGCAAAGAGAAAAGAGGTGAATTACTAAATTACAAAATGAGCAGGGGCAGCTATGTTATCAAGAAGAGGAAGAAAGGAATATAACCCAAAATTTTTATGAGAAATTATACAATAAAGATTATTCAATAGAAGAAAAAGTGATAAGATGCTTAAAGAAAGCATCTCAAGATGCATCCCAGAAAGAACTCCCAAAAATTTCAGAAGAAAATAAAAATATGTTAAATGAAGAAATAAGATTAGAAGAAGTAATATGGGTGATAAATAAACAAAAAGATAGCAAGTTGCCAGGGCCAGATGGGCTCCTAGTGGAATTATATAAGAACCAACAAGATATATTAAGTAATTAATGTAAAATATTTAATGTGGTCTTAGGTGAGGCAAAAGTCCCACATTCCTGGAATGAAGCAACAATTACAATTATTCCTAAAGAAAATAATGTTCAGACAAATATTAGAAACTACAGATTAGTTTCTGTAGTTTTCCACATTTGTTAAATGTGGACCATAAAATTTTTATAACAATAATAGCTGACTGCCTTAAAAGAATCTTAACTAAATTTATTCATATGGGTCAGAATGGATATCTTCCACATAGATAACTTTAAAATAATATAAGTACAATTTTGGACATATTAGAATATCATGAGAAACATATTGGTGACCAGGTGGCATTATTGTTTCTAGATGCCCAAAAGGCATTTGATAAGGTAAAATAGAACTTTACTCTGCAACAAATTAAATATATGGATTTCAGACAAAAAAAATTAAATGTGATTTTGGCAATATATAATAATCAAAAAGCCAAAATATTAATGAACGGGGAAACAACTAACACCATTTTTGTTTATTTTGACATTAGAAGTATTAACAAGAACAATTAGAAATGAAACAAAAATAAAAGGATTAAAAATTAATAAAGAAGTGTTTAAATTACAAGCCTTCGTAGACGATTTAATATTTATTTTAGAAGATCCACAAGATTCGGGACTAAAATTTGTAGAAAATTTAGAGGAATTCGGAGAAGTTGCAGGGCTGAAAATTAATAGGGAAAAAACAAAAATAATTACAAAAAATATGACAATTAAACAAAAAGAAGCACTGACCAAGAAAATGAGCATCCAGATAATAAACAAAGTAAAATATTTGGGGATTATGGTTTCTGTGAGATGCATAACAATTAAATATGACAATTACACTCCACTAATTAAACATATAACAGAAGATTTGGAAAAATTGGGTAAATTAAGATTATCCTTCATGGACAGAATAGCAATTATAAAAATGAATATACTATCAAAATTATTGCTTCTTTTCCAAAACGTCCCCATAAAAATAGAAAAAAAATATTTGATGATTTGGACAAATAAACACTGAAATTTATATGGCAAAAGAAAAATAATCTAGAATTAAATTAAAACTACTGCAAGATGCCACAGAAAGAGATGGATTTAACTTGCCTGAATGGGAAATTTATTATAGGGCTGCAGCTCTCACCTGGGTAAAGAATTGGATAAACCTTAAGAATAGAAGAATGTTAACTTTAGAAGGCCACAATCTACAGGCAGAATGGCATACTTTTTTATGACAAGATAGCCAAGAGGTCCATAGATACTTTCAAAGACATAAGATTACACAGGCTTTGTTATTGGCATGGAATAAAACTAGAGAACAAATATATGTAGAAACACCAATATGGCTATTTACACTGGAAGCTCTGATGTATCCACATTTGCTTCATCAAGGGAAAATTATTACTTATGAGGATATCTTAAATGAGACAGGGGAATTAAAACAGAGGCAAGAATTGAAAGAGTAGATTTAGAATGGTGGGCTTACCTACAAGTCCAATCAAGTTATAGGCAAGACATTAAAGATCAGGAAATTAGCAGACAAACAATGCAATTAGATGAAATATTATTGGGAACAGATGATAAATTGATAAGGAAAATTTATAGACTGCTATTGTAATGTAAATTAGAGAAAGAAAAAGTAAAAGAAACGATGTTGGCATGGATGAAAGATATTGGGGATGGTATTAATTTGGACAAATGGCAAAATCTATGGAAAAGAAATAAAAAAATAACATTGACCACATCGTATAAAAAAATGTATACAAAATGTTTTATAGATGGCACATTCCTCCAACAAAAGTGGCTAAAATGTACCCAAACTTATCCCTTATTTGTTGGAAATGCTCCCAGGAAAATGGATTGTACTATCATGTATAGTGGACTTGTAGGAAAGCCCAAAACTTCTGGCATGAAATCCAGAGCTGGTTAGAAGAAGTGTGAGAAACCAAAATTGAATACAAACTGGATTTTTTCTTATTGGGAATTAATATAGAGAGATATTATAAAGATATGATATATCTAATAATACGTGTAATTACAGTTGCAAGACTAGTTTATGCCCAAAAATGGAAACTTAAGGAAATTCCAAATGAAATAGAGATAATTAAAAGATATGGACATGCACAGAAATGGAAAAATTGATGCAAGAACTAAAAAATAAAGATGAATCTGAATATCATAAAGTATGGAAAAAGTTTTATCACTAGTTGGAAAAAAGGAAGGACTCAAAATGTAAATGAAAATAAGATAAGGATTTAAATTGATAGATTAGGATTATTAATCAATTAATTAAGTCTTAGTCTCAGAAGAGAGTGTGAGTGTATCTTTGTTTCCTTCTGTTGGAAAGTATTGCTATTCCTCCATTTTTCCTAATTGACTGATATTCATGGATTTGATGTAAGTTTGATACTGAACTGTTTTTGATTCTGGACTTTGATATTGGAATTATCCCTGAAATGAACACTGACTGATTTAACTGTGAATGACTTTGGACTGCCTATCTTGAACTTTGCTTAAACTTTCTGGAAGTAAAAACCTGTATTTACTGTACAGTGTATCTGTGCGCTGTATGTGTATCATTCAAACACTACTCTCTATACGTCTCCCTGTATGCGCTCATTCTCCTAATGGGGAATTACCTCAACAGTTGTGATCATAAATTGAGAACTACTTGTATCTTCTTTAAGCAATAAGTTCCAGAAAGGACAGAAGGATGTTCAGGATACAAAATAAACCTCAATTATTTCTTCTACATCTTTTGTGTATTAGAGTGGTGCTCTTGAATTCAGCACTGGTTGAACTTGGTAGATTTACAAGATCTGTTTGAAAATTATTTCTTCTATCTTTTTTGTTTGTTTTTCTGCCATTTTGTTGTATTTTGAATCTTGAATCCAGAAATCTAGACCACAATTCTGTAGCTCAGGCCTGCAAACCACGGGAGTGTTTGCAGAATCTTTGTCAAAGTTATATCCTCCATCTATACAGAAATCATTTTTTTCACATTCTTACACTCTCCAAAAGTCTACAATAAGGGATCAAATTTTTCCAGTGAAATCAGGTGCCAGACTTACTACCCAAATCTATTTTTTGCCGCTTACGTATTTCTCTCCCTCTCCATGTCTGTTTCTCTCTCTCTCTCTCTCTCTCTCTCTCTCTCTCTCTCTCTCTCTCTCTCTCTCTCTCTCTCTCTCTCTCTCTCTCTTATTTCTTGAATAGTTTGAATAAATTTTATTGTTTCTGCTGTAGGAAGATAGCTATAAATTCACCATAGAGAGCTTTGAAAATATCCCTGCTTGTTTTACCACATCTCATTAGAGATACCTCTAACACTTTTTTTTCTAAAATGCAAGAATTCTGAAGAAGTCTCCTTAAAATGTATATACTGTTCTTTTTACAATACCTTTAAGGTCCTGTCACACTGCCCAATGGATGCAAAACGTGAGTAAAAAGGACACAACGGACGAGAAAAATGTTTCATCCGTTGTTATCCGCCCTCAAAAGGAGCAAAAATTTGCATAACCAGAGCGGATAAAACGGAAAGGAACGGACGTGGGGAGGACGCAGAGCAGATGGAAAGCTGATGCGGAACGGAAGCCTAGCGGATGGAAGCGGATGGGAGCGGATGGCACATCCGCTAGGCTTCTGGGGGACCTCAGCAAAGTGGATGCAGAATGGATACAGCGGATGCAGAGCGGACACGGAATGGATGAAGCAGATGCACAGCAGATGCACAGCGGATGAAGTGGATGCACAGCGGAAGCCTAGCGGATGCACAGCGGAAGCCGAACGGATGCCGAGCGTTAATTGCGCATGCAGGGGGGATGCATTGCGTAAGCCCCGCGGATATAAAGCCCATGTCACACTGCACCAACGGATGCAAAGAGGATGTAAAACGGACAAAAAAGCTTGCCATCCGTTGGTTAACGCGATGTACTCACTGCCTCCGTTTTGCTTCCTCTCTATCCGTCCAGCATCCGTTTATTGACGTTTCATCCACTCAGAAAGTTTTGAGCTGCCCAAAACTTTTGAGCAGAAAATGTATCTAATGCATCCGTTCTCATCCTCTAGGCATACGGGGGACATCCATTCTGCATCCATTACACATCTGCTATATCCGCTAGGCATCCGCTGTGCATCCGCACAACTCAAATCCGTTCCAGTGGTAAATGGATGCAGGGAGGGCACAGAACGGACGCGCAGCGTTAGTAGCACGGATGGAGAAAGGATGAAAGCGGATGCAGCTCATCCGCTCTGCATCCGCTCTGAATCGGCTCTGCATCCTCTACGCATCCGCTCTGCATCCTCTACGCATCCTCTACGCATCCTCTATACATCCGCTCTGCATCCTCTATACATCCGCTCTGCGTCCTCCCCACCTCTGTTCCTTTCCATGTTATCCGCTCTGCTTATGCAAATTTTTGCCCCTTTTGAGAGCGGATAACAACGGATGGAACATTTTGCTCGTCCGTTGTGTCCTCTTTGCATCCGTTGGGCAGTGTGACATGGCCTTTAAGGGAAGCAGCTCCCAAGCAGGTCACCATTCGGAGGAAAGACCTCCTGCCGGATACATCAAGTCCTTGCCTGCCCTGCCTGCAAGCCTTGCTGCAAGCCTTGCTGCCAGCCTGCCTCCAAGCCTGCCTACCAGCCTGCCTACCAGCCTCCTGGCCAGCCTCCCTGCCAGCCTTGCTCTCTGCCTGCCTGCCAGCCTCCCTGCCAGCCAGTCTGCCTGCCAGCCTTGGTGCCTGCCTGCCTTCCTGCCAGGCTTCCTGCCACCCTTCCTGCCAGGCTTCCTGCAAGCCTTGGTGCCTGCCTGCCTGCCAGCCTTCCTGCCAGCCTTGGTGCCAGCCTTCCTGCCAGCCTTGGTGCCTGCAGGCCTCCCTGCCAGCCAGCAACCCCACAACCATGGGGAAGAAGTGAAAGCCTCAGCAACCTGCCGCCATCCCTGGCAAGAGGGACAGGGCCACCCTCCCGCCCCCTATCCCTGACTCTGCTTCTGCTGGGGCTTCTGCTGCTCGGGCTCGCTCTTCTGGTGCTGGAGCTTCTGCTGGCGCTGCTCCTGGCGGTGGTGCTTCTGCTGGTGCTTACTCTGCTGAAGCTGCTCCTGGCGGTGGTGCTTCTGCTCATGCTTACTCTGCTGAAACTACTCCTGGCGGTGGTGCTTCTGCTCGTGCTTACTCTGCTAAAGCTGCTCCTGGCAGTGGTGCTTCTGCTCGTGCTTACTCTGTCAAAGCTGCTCCTCGTCCTGCTGGTCCTGCTGGTCCTGCTCATGCTCCTGGACTTGCTCGTCCTGCTCGTGCTCCTGGTCTTGCTCGTCCTGCTCATCCTGCTCGTGCTCCTGGACTTGCTTGTCCTGCTCGTGCTCCTGGTTTTGCTGACGCTGCTGGTGCTTACTCTGCTACTGCTGATCCTGGTGCTGCTGGTGCTGCTGGTGCTGGTGCTGGTGCTGCTGCTGATGATGATGATGATGATGATGATGATGATGATGATCCTGCTGCTGCTGCTGCTGATGATGATGATGATGATGATGATCCTGCTGGTGATGATGATGATAATGATGATGATGATGATGATGATGATGATGATGATCCTGCTGGTGCTGCTGGTGTGGAGGAGCAGCTCCTACTACCTGGGAGCCCCTCTGATGAGGGCCCATCTGGTCCTGCCAAAGGGAGGAAGAGGCGTATGCGACAACGGGAGAGGAGGCAATACTCCATTGAGGAGGAACACGAGGATGAGGTGCTGGAGTGGCTGAGAGAGAATGACTATCTGTGGCGGAAGGGACACCGGCTGTACAGGGACACCAAGCGGAAGCATGCTGCTTGGAGAGAGAAGGCGGAGAGTATGGGCTACACTTCGGAGGTGCTCCTTGGCTGGTGGAAGCACATGCACACCTGGTACGGGAAGCTGCACCTGAAGAAATCTGGCCAGGCCACGGTTAAGCTGACGGACAGAGAGACCTACGTCATGGCCAGGTGCAGCTTCCTGGAGAGTGAGGTCCGCCACCGAGGAGCACCAGCAGCCCCTCTCACTACCCTCTCTCTCCGGCAGCCTGCTGAGAGCCAGTCCTCTTCCGGCGGAGAGTCAGTTCCTGTCTCCAGGCAGGTTTCTGTGGAGCGTGCCACGGCAGAGAACCCGCGGACAGGTGTTGTAACCATAGTGGAGCACATGGAGGACTCCCTGGTGCGGTGGGAGAAAGGAGACGGCACGTCCACCACAGCCCTACCCGCATCCACCCCCAGCTCCACCTCCACAGAAAGGCAGAGAGCCAGACAGGAGAAGAGCCAGAGCCACACTGTCCTGCTGGAGATCAGGGACACCATCCGGAGCAGCATAGATCTCCTCTTTCAGCTGGTCCACACCGACTCCTCATCCTCCAACCGCAAGCCCTTCCTCACCTATGTCAACTAGACCCTCGTGGACATGGCGGAACCCCAGTACCAGGTGGTGAACGACCGGATCACCGAGCTGCTTCACAACCCTCCAGATCCAGAGGAACCTGCTCCCACCCAGTCCAGGTCTGCTCCCTCCCATTCCAAGGCTTTCCACAGCTCTCACCTACCAGGGCTACGGCTACCAGGAGGTCCAGCAGCACAGGCAGCAGCCTTTCCCAGTCCAAGCACAGAGTCATCGGACGACACCGTTGCCACCGGTTCCACTGATGCCACCGATGCCACCCACGACACTGATGCCACTGACGCCAATGATGCCACCCACGACACTGATGCCACCCACGTCACCAATGCCACCAAAGCCAGTCCTCGCCCAGCTGCAGACCAGACAGCCCCACTACACTGCTCCTTCCTCCACCCCACAGCCAAGCCCGGCCTCAGTACATCTGTCCTCAGTACTAGGGCTGACAATCCATGGCACGGAGGAAGGAGCTCTCAAGATCACGGGGCTGAGCCAGCTGTCCGAGAGCTTTCTCAACACACTGTCACCTGTTGTCCTCTCAGGGCCAGGCAACCTAGTGGGGCTTCAGACCAGCACTCCAGCACCAGCCACCTCCACAGCACCTGGACCCTTCACCCTGAGACTGGGCACACCTCCGAGTGACCAAGAGGAGTGCCAGAGACTGGCTGGCTGGCTACCTGTGGACTTTATTTGGACACTTGACTTGGGTCATTTTTCTTTTACAGCTTGTTGTTCAATAAAGTTTATCTTTGATTCACACACTTGCTTCATTTCTTTTTTTTAATAAAGTATTAGTGGAAACTTTTAGAATTGGTTTAAGCCTTTGCATGCTTGTGGGATGGATTAAGATAGCAGTGGGGTTGGCAGGGATACCTGTGGGATGGGTAATAGCTGTGGGATGGACAGGGATACCTGTGGGATGGGCAGGGATACCTGTGGGATGGGTAATAGCTGTGGGATAGATAAACCTCCAGTGCAAGCATAGTGGGACTGTATGGTCCACACTCCCAGGTGCCACACCTTTGGCCCTTTATTATCAATAATAATGTAATAATCATCCACACATGTCAACACAAACACAACTCTTTATTAAATGCCCTGATCATTATAGAGCCATTCAACATACATGGCCCAATCTCATCCGTGTGATGAGACAGGCTGAAGGAAGCATCCATTAATCATCTATCATCCTGTCTTGCCACTCCACCGCTCCAGCTGGGGAGTTGCACCAGTGTTTCAGGAGGTTGTGCTGCTTCTTCCCTTCACGTGAGGCTCTGTTGGGGCCTTGCACATCCTCAGTGTCTATCAGGTTTTGCCCTTGACTCAATTCCCCAGCCTCCATGTCCCCATTGCCTTGTTGGAGGTCCACGAGCCTGTTCTGCAAGAGTGGGTAGCAGGTGCGCATGAGATTGTGCAGGATGCAGCAAGCTTCCACGATCCTCCTCACGGTCTCTGGGCGATGCTGCATGGTGGTGAGAAGTACCTGGAAACTGTTGGCCAGGATGCCAAAGGCGTTCTCCACCACCCGCCTTGCCCTGGACAGCCTGTAGTTGAAGATCCTCTCTTCACGGGTGAGGAGTCTGGAGGTGTAGGGCTTCATGAGGTAGGTTCTGAGGGAGAAGGCGTCATCCCCCACGATGAAGTAGGGCACATCTTGTGTGTCATTGGGCAGGGGGTCTGGATCTGGGAAGCACACAATTAGGTTGCGTTCCAGCCCCTCCTTGAGGTGACTGGCGTTGTATACCTGGGCATCTGAAGATGACCCGTTGCCTGAAGCATCGATGTACATGAACTTGTAGTCAGCATCGACCATGGCGAAGAGGACGATGCTGAAGAAGCCCTTGTAGTTGAAATTAGTGGACCCCGACTTGGCTGGATCTTTGCAGGCCATGTGCTTCCCATCTATGGCTCCAACGGTGTGGGGAAACTTCCACCTCTGATACCACTGCTCTGCAACTTTCTTCCATCCTTCTTCAGTGGTGGGGCACTGGAGGAGCTCCTCCATGTATTCTTCGATGATGGCCTGCACCACTTCTCTGACCACAATGCTGATGGTGTTGTGTGGCACCCTCCAGCCGTACTGCATGCTCCTGTAGGTGGTCCCTGAGGCCAGGTGGCACAGAGTGAGTGCCACCTTGAGCCCAGGTTCCAGGCTGGGCTGGAAGTTGGTGTTTGCCTTGGTCAACCTGGGTGTCAGCCGCTGCACAACTTCGTCAAACATGGTTGGAGGCATCCTCATGAAGTTCTGGAATGCACGAGTGTCTTCGTTCCTGAGCTCCACCATCAGCTTGTTGTACAGTCCATACTCTGCTCTTCTCCCAATCCATCTTCGGACCCATATGCTTCTTGGCCGCCTCTTTTTCTTCCCGTAGTAGAGTTCACAGATCCTGTAGATGGCTTCGCACTGTTGCAGAATGATGATGGCTGCCAAAAGGACTTTGTTACAATCCACGGTGGACATGACTGGATGCTGTGGAAGAGCAAGAGGCAGATGAAGGCTGCAGAGGTCTGCACCGCTGGGCTGCTGGGCTGAAAGTGAGATCCAGATGAGTTGCTCCCCCTTTTTATAGGCAGTATAGGTTTTCCCCTAGGTATCCCTTTGCATCCTCTAGGCATCCTCTAGACATCCTTAATATCCAAGATAGGTCCCCTCTGCAAACGTTTTTTCCATTTTAAATGCTTTGTTTCCGTGCTGCATCTGCTAGGCATCCGTTCTGCATCCGTTCTGTGTCCGTTCCGCTTCCTCCCTGCATCCAAACAGATGCAAGTTGCGCGGATGCAGAACGGATGCCTAGCAGATATAGCGGATGCGTAACGGATGCAGAACGGATGCCTAGCAGATGCCTAGCGGATGCAGAACAGAGAATAAACGGATTCTGGACGGATAGAGAGAATGAAAAACGGACGCAGTGAGTACAGAATGGATATATCGTGTTAACCAATGGATGGCAAGTGTTTTCCTCCGTTTTACATCCTCTTTCCATCCATTGGTGCAGTGTGACAGGGGCTTTACTTAGCATCAAGGATGGGATTCAAAAACCCCAGTAACCAGTTCGCTGCCTGGTTGCTGAGTGGGCCTAGCCATAGTGGGTGTGGCCTACTCTTCCCCCAGGCCTCTGGGAGGGCAAAAACAGACTCCCCCAGCAAAGGTGGTATTCAGCAGGTTCTGACCAGTTCTGGAGAACTGGCAAATACCACCTCTGACTAGCCCCATCCCCATTTATTATCTGCCTCCCGAGTCCCAGCTGATGGGCTGAGTCTTCTTTTGTTGCCATGCACAGGAGAATGGAGCTAGAAAGCAGGTTAGTGGGGTTGGGAGGGAATGGAGATTTTACAATATTCTTCCCCTGCAACATGCGCCAAGTCACACCCGCAGAACTGGTATTTTTTAAAATTTTAATCCCACCATTGTCCCCCAGGCTCTGGAGGCTCATTGAAGCCAGAAACAGGAGCATTTTGCAACTTCCGTTTTTTCCAGGAGGGTAGTTTTTTGCCCTCCAAGGATCCAGAGGACTCCCTCGGACTGCTGAGAGGGTAAAAACACCCTCTCTGGAGGCCATCTGGAAACAGGAAACAGGCCCATTTCTGGACTTCTGGAAGGCCTATTTTTTCCCTTCCCAGAGTCTTGTCGCGGACCCATTGAAAATGGGCTGTCTGGAGACTCCTGTGAGGGGCAGGGTGGGCAGGACCAGCTGGTCAGTTGAAATACAGGTTTGGTGAACCAGATGTAACTTTAACATCCAGTTCACTCAAACCGGTCCAAACCAGTAGAATCTTACCTCTGCTTAGCATTTATCTTCGCATTTTTATCATTACCTTTTTCAACCTTACTAAAACATAGCAAATGAAGACCAGAGGCCACAACTAATTTTATACATTTATGTTATGCATATATTGTAGATAAATTTTAAAATGTACAAATTGAAAGACATTCAGGAAATGTGAACATTATAACCCAGCCTCATAAAACATGGAGATGCTAATTTACTTTTAAAGAATTGGGGACATTTTTTTAAGTTCTGTTTATTCACCATCATATTAAACCAGGATATAATCTGCAAGTAAAATGGTTTATGATGAAAGAAAAGAGACATATACCAATCTATTGTAATATAATGTATGAAGCTGTGAATCACATTTGCCCATGTTTTTAAAAGCAGCAGCTGTCATATACTTATCAGAATATGTCATTTTACTTAATATTCTATGTTTCTTCTTCCACCAGATGTTGGAGCTTTTTTTGAAGAAGGAATGTGGCTCCGATATAATTTTTCATCTGTAGGCAATAATGTGAAGGATTCAGGGAGCAGAACTCTCTTGAGTTCCAAAGAATCGGAGAACTTTGTATCAGACCTTAGTCTCAATAAAGAAGAAATCCGTTTTAGCTTCAGCACTAGCAAAGCTCCCTGTATCCTGCTCTACATCAGTTCTTATTCTCAGGACTACATGGCAGTCTTAGTGAATCCAGCTGGTAAGTTATTTGTCCTTTTTTCCTGCATATTTTACCTCTCTAGAATACTACAAAAAAATTGATGCTACTTAAAATTGATATTTGAGAACATGTTTTGTATATAGGACAGAAGCACCTAGGAGAGACACATAGTTACCTTTTGTTTACTGCTGAATTACACCATTGTCTCTGTGGGATGTAAAATATATCTTGGATTTCAACTCATTATAACAATCAGTAGGTGACAGTGCAATGCCAATCTTGTTTGATTTCAGAAGCTAAGAAGGATTGGCCCTGCTAATCAGAAGCAAGACAACCTTCCAGCAATATTGAAAAATTATAGAAATGTTTTATTTTATTTATTTAATTAATTAATTTGTCAATCACTTACAAGTTAATAGATATAAGTATAAACATGAGTAAGAATACAGGAAATAGGTACAAATAAATGGGGATAATAGGACAGGGACGGTAGGCACGATGATACAATGGGACATGTGGGATTACCATTCCTATAAAGCAGCCAAAAAACCCTGCATGGATGAAATTACCATGTTAAGTTCAGCATGCTTTAGGTTAACTTTACTTAATATTCTACAATGGTGAAGAGTATAAAATTTAAAAGTAAGATTCTAATGGAATAATCTAAGAATGAAATAAAAATTAATTATTTATTACTTCATTCTGTAGGAAATTTACAGGTTCGTTACAAACTTGGAGGTGCTAAAGAACCATACAACATTAATGTAGATCACAGGAATGTGTCAAATGGACAGCCACACAGTGTGAATATCACACGGGTAGGAAAAGACATTGTTTTCCAGGTAAATGCATAGCAATGACTTTATAAGGGATGAAGTTGAATAATAACATCACTGCTGAGTATTAAATATCCTACGAAAAAGCATATTTACAGACTAAATGGAGGCAAAATGTAAATAAACCTTAAGCAATTGATGAATCAATTATATATGAAACATTTATTCCATTTTGAAATAGAGGATAAAGAACACTGATAATAGATTATTATTATTTATTTTCTATCATTTTTTCATGCAAGAAAGAATTTGGCTTGTGTCTATAAGCATATTATAATTCAATTGATTATCAAAGAAGGGATGAAAGATGTGGTTTATTTATTCTACGAGCCTTGGAAAAGTCCAGTTAAAATTTAGATTTTTACCATGATGTACCATTGTTTTTAAAAAGCCTTAATATTTGACAATGAAATTTATGTAGAACTTAAGAGCAATTGTTTCATTTTGCTTTATTTTATATGATTAGCCCCACTCCCTCCTAGCCCTGTTTTATGTTTTCTGAAAGTTAAATGTGATTATTCCAACTGTGACCCTTGTCAGATTTTATTTAAAAGAAATATTATATTTACTATTAAATTATTTGTTAGATTTAAATCCCACCTTTCCTACAAGTATGTGACTGTGATACAGAATCATAATGTGCATGGCACTACCATAGTATTGAATTTCAAGTGATATGAAATTTACTACTTTTTATAGTAATAGCATGTATTTAGACATTCTTGCAAAAGGAATTTCTAAATGTATGTTCATTATGTTCATAAATATTTTTCTTAGATCATGTTTCTCTTTTTAAAAAAGTTATTAAATGCAACACCTTTTAAAATCTCAAACTATAATTAAATGTGTTTGTTTATTAACCATTTTACATCACTCAGAAGACTTTGAATGGTGCACAATAAAATTATTAATAGTAATTATCTATTACATGTCTCTGCAAGTTACACATCTATATAGCATTTTGTAATTTATAGTTCTGCCTTTAAAGTTTATTAGAAAAACTATACCAAGAATGGGAGCTGTGCAAATCTTTCCCTTCCATTGATTTACTCCTTGAGAGCCACAAGATGGCACAATATCAATTTCTTGAAAAATTTCTGCCAGCAAAAAATAACTTCTATATTTCCAAGCCCATCAGTTACCTCCTGAGTGCATTTTCCCAGAAATGCTGAGTCTGGCAGCCATTTCGTATGGAGACAGTGTTTCTTTTTTAACTGTGGGATCTATGAAATGCATATTAATTGTCCATATACACGCTAGTAGTGACTGTGTTTCATGGAAATTACTATTTCCTTGGCAAAAGATATCCATATTACTGTAATAAAATTCACAGTGATATTCCTGTAAACCCAGTGGAGAAATTGGCTTGCAGTATCACCCTAGTACACTAAAATAAACCAACTCTGATAGTCTGTATAAAAATGTTTCTTTTTAATGATCTTGACCATCTGATAAAACATTGTATTTTAAAGTTTTCTAGCCAAAGTAATAATTTGCATCCCACTTTCTTCTTTCTTTGGGCTGTTAGCTGATTTCAGCACTTGGCCAAGAATATCTGAATACTTATAAAACATATAAAAGGGCATCAGAAAATTGCATTTATAACAGTATACCAAAATTTATTGGACTGTGAAATTTATACTCTTTTCTTTACAACTCTGTTTCTAGCTCTCTTACTCCCTAATTTCAAGTTACATTAAACTGATTTTATGCATTTCTATGTCTCGAATAATAGAAATAACAAATTATTCCAAAATAAATATGAGGTATTTTTATTTTTTATTTTGTAATAAAGAAATCCAAATTCAACAAATCAAATTTGTTTAAAACAAGAAACTGAAACTGAATTTTAAACGTAGAATACTCTTTTTTTCTCTTAATCTCATTTCAATCTTATCAAAATTTGGTATCAAATTTACTATTTGGATCTGTGTCAAATCTTAATAAATTTCTTTTGCAATCTACCAGGAATGAGAGATTAAATTAATGCCTTTCACTTCATTTTCTCACTTAATGGATAATAGAAATTATTCTGCATCTTATAGAAAGACAGTTGTGTTAGTCTATGAAAGCATGCCTTTTGATAAAATGTATTAGTCAGAAAAGGTGCCACCAGCCTCCTGATTTTTGTGATTTTATGTAACCACCTGAATCTGAGGTAGAGTGAGATTGAATGCATACCATATTTAGGAAGTTCCTTTTCAAAGGAATGATGATCTGATTTTGATTCCCTAAGTATGCCAACCATGGTAAACTGCTTATCAGGGATAAAACAAGAACATCTGACAGCAGAGCAGTGCATATCATCAGAGAAGATCAAGTTCGGTAACTTTATTAGCCTGCAATCTTCAAAGTTTGACATCTTTTTTTCATGTTTCTCTAGCTGGACCTTTATCCCCCAGTAAGCTACACTATACCAGGACCATCAAGCCTTCAGTTCAGCTCACTGAAGTCACTCTTTCTTGGAAAAGTAATAGGTAAAAATCTATTTCAGAAATTGTTTATGTTTATATGGATTTTAGCTTTAATTAGTACATTATTCAACTCTTTTTAATTCTAAGTTACTCAGGGTTTAGAGTTAAACTCCAAATTGCAAAATATAAAACAAATACATACAATGCCAGTTGCTTCTCTGATACATAGCAAGTCCCATATATGATCAGATTTTTTTTAAAAAAATCAATGATTTCATTTTTTTATTATTTGGCTTCATCTTTCATATCTTTAAAAGACCTGCCCTGTTAAAGTAATTGTGATATAAAAATGGAAGAGTTGATTTTTTTAGCAAATCTGAGCCACAGAGGCTGACAACTTATCACTTCAGTATTTTCTGAACCCTGCTGCAGGGCAGAGGGGAAAATAGTAGCCATTATTTTTTCTCCATCCTTTAATGGACAGGTAGGTACAAGTATTTTTTTCACTTCAAATCTATTGAAGAAGGGATTGGAAGGCAAAGTCCAATAATGTCTAGAGATGAGGAGGGGGAGGGGAGGAGGAGGAGGAGGAGGAGGAGGAGGAGGAGGAGGAGGAGGAGGAGGAGGAGGAGGAGGAGGAGGAGGAGGAGGAGGAGGAGGAGGAGGAGGAGGAGGAGGGGAAGGCAGCTTTTTAAGGTTTCTTGTATTCAACATTATTTTTTAGCAAGTTGAAATTTATCTTAAAGTTCTGAATGATTTCTGGTATACTCTAAATTCTACCTGCTGCCAAAGAATTCTTATATCTTATTGTCAACCACTTACAAAGCACCTTTTTTGATAACAATAAAGCAAGTTACCCATGGACAGATAGTCCTCAACTCAGAACACTTCGTTTAGTGAATGTTCAATGTTACAATGGCAGTGAAAAGTTTACCATTCTTCACACCTATGAATATTGCAGCATCCCCATGGTCACATGATTTATATCTGGAAGCCTGATAACTGACTCACATTTCTGACAGTTGCTATGTCCCAGAGTCATGTGATCCTTTTTTGTGACTTTCTGATGAGCAAAGTCAATGAGGAAACCAGATTCACGTAACAACTGTATTATTAATTGAACAACTGCAGTGATTCACAAATATGGCTAGAAAAGTCAAAAAATGGGGCAAAACTCACTTAAATTTCTCACAACATAAATTTTGGGCTCAAATGTGGTCATAAATCAAGGACAACCCATAGAATATAAGCTTTGCCAGAATTAGGCTTGACCACAGATGGTTGGAGCAATTGAAATAGTATCAGATGCTAAAGCACAAAGCTTTCTATACTTCCTGGTCCTCCCGCCCTATCTCTAGAAGTAAAATCAGTGTGGTGGTTTCTAAATATGGAAATGGAGTTTACCTTTTTATCTTACTCTTTGCCTTAGAAAGCAAAGCATCTTCAACTGATCCTTTAGGACAGTGGTCGCCAACTGGTGGGCTGCAAGAAAATTTTGATGGGCTGCAGAATAATTCCTCCCCCAAAGTACCCCCCCAAAGCAATTAATCCAGGCTGCGCAGGAACACAAGTCTGCACCGCCTGCATTGGCCTGCCCACCCACTGGTCCCCACCCTTTGGCCAAGTGCAAACCTTACCTTGAGTAGAGCCACATGAGCTGGAACTGGAAGGTAAGGTAAGATCAACAGTAGGAAAGGGAAATCCACCCCAGGGTGGCTTGCTGACATTAGTGGGAAGGTCAGTCCCATATTCCAGAGCTGTAGTAGTCATAGGACTGGTCTGTGCACCGGCCTGCCATGGATGAGCTACTCTGGGATGATCAAAGGGAGAGTCTTGTGACTACTGCAGCTCTGGAATATGGGACCGGCCCGTGGTGGGATTGGAAATCTCCATTTCAGCGCTTTGACTTCCAGCGACAGGAGTTCAGCCAAGCTATCTGCAAAATCATCTCTCTCGAGGAGCGCTCACAGAAACAGCGTGGGAAACTTTGGCTGGGCTCTTGAGAGACGAGAATGACTCTGGCTGCTTCCCTCTGCGAGCGCTTCTCAAGAGAGAGAGGGAGGGAGGGAGGGAGAGAGAGAGAGAGAGAGAGAGGGAGAGAGAGAGTATTTTTCAGGTAGATTGGCCAAACTCCTCCCCCTGGGAGTCAAAGTGCTGAAGCGTGAGCAGCACAGGAAACATTGGCTGGGCTCTCAAGGGATGAGAGTGACTTTCTCAAGAGATGACTCTGGCTACTTCTCTCTGCTAACAGGCGGCCAAGATATTTGCAAACTGTCAAGCGCTCCTCAAGAGAGACGATTTTGCAGATAGCTTGGCCAAACTCCTGTGCAAAAGGGAACACAACATTATTGCACCTCGCTAACCTGGGGGGTGGAGGGAGCGGGCTCATCCCCGAAGTGCCAGCATTGCTCCAGTGGTGCAGCCCTGAGGACGCTACCTTTGCCTGCACCCATCACCAAAGCGCAGCGGCCAGAGAAGCGTTCCATCTAGTGTTCCATTCAGAACTGCTGAACTTCCAGTCAGTGCTGGAGGCCTGAAGGGGTTTCCACAAAGGGGGAAGAAAACCCTCCCTCTGTCGCCGCCGTTGCTTTCGCCCCTTTCTTAAGCCCCTGTCACACTGCACCAATGGATGGAAAGAGGATGTAAAACAGAGAAAAACACTTGCCATCCATTGGTTAACACGATGCTTCCATTCTGTACTCACTGCCTCCGTTTTGCTTCCTCTCTATCCGTCCAGCATTTGTCTATTGACATTTCATCCGCTCAAAAGGTTTTGAGCTGCTCAAAACTTTTGAGCGGAAAATGTATCCAATGCGTCCGTTCTGCATCCACTAGGCATATGGGGGACATCTGTTATGCATCCGTTACGTATCTGTTATATTCGCTAGGCATCCGCTGCGCATCCACGCAACTCAAATCCGTTCCAGCAGTAAACGGACGCAGGGAGGAAGCGGAACGGATGCGCAGCATTAGTAGCACGGATGGAGAAAGGATGAGAGCGGATGCAGCTACGCATCCATGTCATCCGCTACGCATCCGCTCTGCATCCACTCTGCATCCTGTATGCATCCTCTACGCATCCTCTACGCATCCTCTACGCATCCGCTCTGCACCGCTCTGCACCCGCTCTGCATCCGCTCTGCATCCGCTTCCATCCACTAGGCTTCCGTTCCGCATCCGCTTTCCATCCGCTCTGCGTCCTCCCCCCGTCCGTTCCTTTCCGTGATATCTGCTCTGGTTATGCAATATTTTGCCCCTTTTGAGAGCGGATAACAACGGATGGAACATTTTTCTTGTCCGCTGTGTCCTTTTTACAAACATTTTGCATCCGTTGGGCAGTGTGACAGGGCCTTTAAACCCTGCCAGCTCCTGGGTATCCTATTTGCAGTTCTGCCCAAGGATGTGCCCTCTGTCCCCCATTACATGTCTATTAGGAGCACCCAAGTCCAGCTTCTGGAGTCTTTTGGGGCTCCAGGTTTAAAACTGCATCCAGCCAGCCACTCCTTTGTCTGAAGGGGAGATTCCTGATTCCTTGTGTTGCCATATTTTTTTTCTGCTGTGGCCAGTGGAGGAATCAAGAGTTTCACATATTTGTGGTGTGGGTCCCTGTCACAAAATCAGAGCCTTTTGGCAAGGTATTTTATGTTACTGGCCCATTGCAGGCTGATAAATATAATTGTTGGGGTAGAGAGGTTGTTGAGAGAAAATGTAATATAATGACAAAAAAGTTCCATTTTATTATACTGATTGGAGAGTGGCTTCTGATAATCACGAAATGCAAAACCATAAATGTTTCCCCCTCCTAATCAAGGTTACAGTATTTAAAACCTGAGGCAATAAGCAGTGTAAATTCAACAATACAGAATTAACCATTTTATTTGACACCTCACTGTTGATACTTAGAGAGATAATTTTGCCTGTTAGTGGAGAGAAGCAGCTGGAATCACTCTCATCTCTTGAGAGCTGGCCAAAGTTTCCTGTGCCACCGTCAGTCAAAATTCAAATTAGTGGTCCATGAGATTTAAAATTATGAGTTTGGTGGTCCCTGAGGTCCAAAAGGTTGGCGACCCCTGCTTTAGGAAACATTGACTGATTTGGAAAACTCATCTGTCTTCAAAAGACATTTGCTGTAGACCACAGGTGTCCAACTCGCCATGTCCTGTTGCTGTCACATGACATATCATGATGTTTTTCCCTTCACAAAGCTGGGGTAAGTGTGGCCTGCAAATGATATATCCAACCCACAGGCCACCAATTTGACATCCCTGCTATAGACTATTGCTTAGCTATGAAAACTAGCTAGGTGACTTTCAGCCAGTCACTCTCTCTCAGCCCAACTCACCTCCCAGATTTGTTGTTGTGGGGAAAATAGGAGGAAGATGGTTTTGAAGTTGAGTTATGTGCAAAATCAATAGAGCCTGGAAAAAATAAAAATAATAAAATAAAAATAAATATTTTATGAGCTAATAATAGGCCTGGATTCTATGCATTTTGTTGGTTCCTGAAACAATTAAAATTACTTTTGTAAATACAACTAGCCTTTTCTTTTTTGCAATTTCCTTACTTCCTTTTTTCATCTATACTTATTTAATGAACATTTGAATTAGAATTGTAAATGTCATTGGATATTTTTCTTAATTTAGAAAACCATTCCCAACCTAAGGAATATTTTTACCCCTTCTGGGCCAAGCATGACTGAGGAAGAGAGAGAAAGAGAGAAAGAGGTGTATTCACTGAAATTCTAAGCATCAGCAAGAACTAGCAGGCTCTTCCTGGAAAGAACAGCCTGTCATTATTTATGCATCCCTTTTCCATTCTGAGATTGAAGCACAAAACTGGGTGCTCATCAGTTTCAGTGTTCATTCCTGTATGGCTTTAGGAGAAATTTCATGAAATTATAAACCTGGCAAGAGCATTTTTATTTTATTTATTTATTGGAATTTGCCAAACAAAAACGAGAACAAGAATAAGAGAATAAAAATACAGTGACAGAGACGATAGGTACATTAGTGCACTTATACATCCCCCTCCCCTCTACTGACACTTAAGTATGAAGTAAGGTCCGCAGAAGTCAGTTTGTGACTAAAACTGAAAATTTATAGCTGAGACAACTGAATCAGGTAGGGCATTCCAGACTTTGACAACTCTATTACGGAAATATATTTTTTACAGTCAACGATTTACATTGAGTTTAAAGCGGTTGTTCACGCGCATACTATTGCGATTAAAACAGAAAAAGTCATCTACAGTTAAAATTACTATGTATAATTTTGTGTGCAATACCTAGGTCTGACCGCAAGCAACACAGTTCTAAGCTATCCAAACTTTTGGATAACAACATTATCTCAACTTTTTCCCACCAACTGCTTCTGATCTCTTCCTCTCCACACATCTTCTGCTTGAAATTGTAAACTTTTGGTGATGATGGTGGTAGTGATGGTGTTAATGATAGTGGTACCAATCTTAAGCAAGTTTGATTTTGAGTTTGTACAACGATAAAAATAAAAACAATAGTATAAATTATTTGAAATATATTTCATAGATGTACTTCATAATTGTGTAAGCAGAGATATCTGAATTACGTCTACAACCATTTTGAAATATGATTGGTTAAAGCACTGTCACCTGCTTAAGAAAATTATGAGTCAAAAATGGAAATATGCAAATATAATATTAATCACAACATAATATCAGTAATGATGTCAATGATCGCTTGAGAAATCTGCGCTCAGGTTAATTTTTATAAAAGTGCAGCTATGAAAATTCCTGGATTGTTATCTAATTCTGGCACTGAGGTGAAACTTGAAAGGCACGTGGACAAGGCTGAATGTACATCTCAGTTGGAGTCAGGAAAAGGTGATCTCCCTAGAAATACTCATGACCATTAGGAAAGCAAATGCTCATGATAAAACATGAGGCTAAGGTGATAGTTGCAAAACAAAAACAGTGCCACAGAAAGTAAAAACGGTTGAATATACCAACACTGATTCCTGTTACATTTTACAGCAGAAATTCAAGTCCAGGAAACACATAGATGACTGATTCATCAGGATCATTAGCTTCTTTATAACCATAATAATATCAGTAAAGTTTACAATATTATTTGTAAATTATTGAAATGTAACATAAGCAAAAACACAAGCAGCACCAACTCAGAGCAGACATCAGTTTCAGTTCTCAGCAAACCACACAGAGCCAAACCACACCCAGTCTGTCAGCTCTCATTGGCTGGTCTGTTGCCATGCTTACTCACTTGCTGATTTTGTTAACCATGTCTCGGCCAGTTAATGAATATACTCTGACAATTCCAGAAAAGGAGATACTAGATGAGTAAAGCCCATGTCACACTGAACCAACGGATGCAAAGAGGATGTAAAACGGACAAAAAACATGGCCATCCGTTCGAAAACGCGATGTACTCACTGCCTCCATTTTGCTTCCTCTCTATCCGTCCAGCATCCGTTTATTGACGTTTCATCCGTTCCAAAGGTTTTGGGCTGCCCAAAACTTTTGCGCGGAAAATGTATCCAGTTCATCTGTTCCGCATCCGCTACACTTCCACTACGCATCCATTACGCATCCGCTATATCCGCTAGGCATCCGCTATGCATCCGCGCAACTCCATCCACCCGGACACAGGGAGGAAGCAGAATGGACGCGTAACGGATGCAGAACGGATGCCTAGCGGATGCAGCACGAAAACAAAGCGTTTAAAACATAAAAAACGTTCGCAGTGGGGACCTATCTCGGATATTAAGGATGTCTACAGGATGCCTAGAGGGTGCCTAGAGGATGCCTAGCGGAAAACCTCTATTGCCTATAAAAAGGGGGAGGAACTCACATGGATCTCACTTTCAGACCAGCAGCCCAGCAGTGCAGACCTCTGCAGCCTTGCTCTTGTTCTTCCTCTTCCACAGCATCCAGTCATGTCCACCATGGATTGTAACAAAGTCCTTTCGGCAGCCACCATCATTCTGCAACAGTGCGAAGCCATCTGCAGGTTCTGTGAAGTCTACTGCGAGAAGAAAAGGAGCCACCCAAAAAGAGTCTGGATCTGAAGATGGTTCGCCAGAAGAGCAGAGGACGGACTGTACAACAAGCTGATGGTGGAGCTCAGGAACCAAGACACTCGGGCGTTCCAGAACTTCATGAGGATGCCTCCAGCCATGTTTCACGAAGTTGTGCAGCGGCTGACACCCAGGTTGACCAAGGGAAACACCACCTTCCGGCTGAGCCTGGAACCTGGGCTCAAGGTGGCACTCACTCTGCGCCACCTGGCCTCAGGGACCACCTACAGGAGCATGCAGTACGGCTGGAGGGTGACACACAACACCATCAGCATTGTGGTCAGAGAAGTGGTGCAGGCCATCATCGAAGAATACAAGGAGGAGCTCCTCCAGTACCCCACCATTGAAGAAGGATGGAAGAAAGTTGCAGAGCAGTGGTATCAGAAGTGGAACTTACCACACACCGTTGGAGCCATAGATGGCAAGCACGTGGCCTGCAAGGCTCCAGCCAACTCATGGTCCATTTATTTTAACTCCAAGGGCTTCTTCAGCATCATCCTCTTCGCCATGGTCGATGCTGACTACAAGTTCATGTACATCGATGCTTCAGGCAACGGGTCATCTTCAGATGCCCAGGTATACAACGCTAGTCACCTCAAGGAGGAGCTGGAAGGCAACCTCATTGTGGGCTTCCCAGATCCAGAACCCCTGCCCAATGACACACAAGATGTGCCCTACTTCATCGTGGGGGATGACGCCTTCTCCCTCACAACCTACCTCATGAAGCCCTACACCTCCAGACTCCTCCCCCGTGAAGAGAGGATCTTCAACTACAGGCTGTCCAGGGCAAGGCGGGTGGTGGAGAACGCCTTTGGCATCCTGGGCAACAGGTTCCAGGTACTTCTCACCACCATGCACCATTGCCCAGAGACCGTGAGGAACATCGTGGAAGCTTGCTGCATCCTGCACAATCTCATGCGCACCCGCTACCCAGTGTTGCAGAACAGGCTCGTGGACCTCCAGCAAGGCAATGGGGACATGGAGCCTGGGGAATGGAGGCAAGGGCAAAACCTGATCGACACTGAGGATGTGCAAGGCCACAACAGAGCCTCACATGAAGTGAAGAAGCAGCGCAACCTCCTGAAACACTGGTGCAACTCCCCAGCTGGAGCAGTGGCAAGACAGGATGGTAGATGCTTAATGGATGCTTCCTTCAGCCTGTCTCATCACATGGATGACATTGGGCCATGTATGTTTGGTTGGCCTACAATGAACAGGGCGTTTAATAAAGAGTTGTCTTTATGTTGACATGTGTGGATAATTGATTACATTATTATTGATAATAAAGAGCCATAGGTGTGGCACCTGGAAGGGTGGACCATCCCGTCCCACTATGCTTGCACTGGAGGTTTATCTCTCCCACAGCTATTACCCATCCCAAAGGTATCCCTGCCCTTCCCACGGGTATCCTTGCCCATCCCACAGGTATCCTTGCCCATCCCACAGGTATCCCTGCCCATCCCACAGGTATCCTTGCCCATCCCACAGGTATCCCTGCCCATCCCACAGCTATCTTAACCCATCCCACAAGCATGCAAAGGCTTAAACCATTTCTAAAAGTTTCCACCAAGACTTTATTAAAAAAAGAAATGAAGCAAGTGTGTGAATCATAAATAGACTTTATTAACAAGGTATAAAACAAAAATGAGTCTCTGGCACTCCTCTTGGTCGCACAGTGTCAGGGGTTAAGGGTCCAGGTGCTGTGGAGGTGGCTGGTGCTGGAGTGTTTGTCATCAACTTCTCCAGAAGCAGAAGCAGCAGAAGCCCCAGCCCAGAAGAGCGAGCCCGTGCTGCAGAAGCCCCAGCAGAACCAGAGTGAGGGCCAGGGGGCGGGATGGTAGCCCTGTCCCTCTTGCCAGGGCTGGCAGTAGATGGCTGAGGCTTGCTGTGCTTCTGCATGGTTGTGGGGTTGCTGGCTGGCAGGGAGGCTGGCAGGAACCAAGGCTGGCAGGAAGGCTGGCAGGCAGGCTGGCAGGAAGGCTGGCAGGAAGGCTGGCAGGAAGGCTGGCATGCAGGTAGGCACCAAGGCTGGCAGGAAGGCTGACACCAAGGCATGCACCAAGGCTGGCAGGGAGGCAGGCACCAAGGCTGGCAGGAAGGCTGGCAGGCAGGCAGGCACCAAGGCTGGAAGGCAGACATGAACCAAGGCTGGCAGAAAGGCAGGCAGCAAGGCTGGCAGGCAGACCGGCTGGCAGCAAGGCTGGCAGGCAGGCTGGCACCAAGGCTGGCAGGGAGGCTGGCAGCAAGTCTGGCACGGAGGCTTGCAGGCAGGCTGACAGCAAGGCTGGCAGGGAGGCTGGCAGGGAGGCTGGCAGCAAGGCTTGCAGGCAGACATGCAGGCAGGGCAGGCAAGGCTGTCAATCTGTCCAGCAGCAGGTCTTTCCTCTGAATGGCGACCTGCTTCCGAGCTGCTTCCGTTATATCCACGGGGCTGACGCAATGCATCCTCCCCGCATGTTCAATTAACACCAGGCATCCATTAGGTTTCCGCTGTGCATCCGCTAGGCTTCTGCTGTGCATCCGCTTCATCCGCTGTGCATCCGCTTCATCCGTTCAGCGTCTGTTCTGCATCCGCTGTATCCATTCCGCGTCCGCTTTGCTGAGGTCCCACAGAAGCCTCGCGGATGTGCCATCCGCTCCCATCCGCTTCCATCCACTGGGCTTCCGTTCTGCATCCGCTTTGCATCCGCCCTGCGTCCTCCCCGCGTCCGTGTTATCCAGTCCGGTTATGCAAATTTTTGCCCCTTTTGAGGGCGGATAAGAACAGATGGAATATTTTGCTCATCCGCTGTGTCCTTTTTGCATCCGTTGGGCAGTGTGACATGGCCTTAAGCAGATGAGTAAGCAGCTTGGAATGTTGGAAAAACTGTATTAATAACTATTCTTATCTATTCCAGTCATAAAACATCTAATAACAATACAGATTTGTTTCACATTTACAGTGTAGATGTGCTATAGTTTCTAATGTTCTCCAACTGGAAGCTAGTGTACATCACTCAGGTTAATACAATGATATAGTTTAATATCCTTATTAGTTAAAATAGCCTTGTTAGTTAAAAACATTGTTCTATCCAGTGGTCCCTTTATCTCTGATAAGTTATAAGCAAATGGAAATGCTCCACCTTGTATAAGTTGCATTGTTGTGGCTACTCTCTGGAAGCCATGGTAGTCTTAGTTTATTATCAAAACAAAGTTAAAATAAGGCAGAAAATAATAGATAAAGAAAGTCAAGAAACTATATTATATGTGTCAATCAAGGCTCATCTAGATGCTTAAACTTTAACCCTACTCTGGCCAAATATCTAAAGGCAGATTGAAATAGCCAGATACAAGCAAATTATGACATTAACAAATTTTAATGTTTTGCTCAAGCTGTCTTGGTAGGGAGGTTTTTTTTAAATCCTCATATCGACCAGCTTTGCCCATATGGAACTTACATGTTAAAAGTACTGCTCATTTTCTTCTGTATCATCCTTTTTATCTTGACATTAAAATTATTTGACATCATTAATAGCAAATAATCCAGGCCTTTTGGATTTATTTTATCACTGATATTTATTATCTGTTTCCTTGTCTGCCAAAAAAGAACAATTTATAAGATCATAGTCTCCTATTATTTCATGTCCATCAATTATTTTATAATTCTGTATTTTAGTTTATTATTCTGTTGTTTACATTGTTGATATTCTTGTTGGATCTTAGCATAAACCTCATGCTAACTTAAAAGGATAACAAATTCCTTTTATATTTAATTAGTCTTCCTGATTTTATAAATATTAATGCTTATAATTCTGGTATATTTTATTTCTGTATTTATAGTTGTGGATGCTTTATTGTATTCCATGGGAGTCTTGGTTTACAAATGGTAATTGGGGCTAGGAACTCTGTCGCTAAGTGATAAAGTCAGAAGAAGTAATGTCATGAGACCACACTGATTTATGACAGAATTTCTGGCAGTTCCAGAATAACTTGTGCTGCTACAATCAAAAGATTGCCATTTGTAACCTCCAGCTTCCCCATAATTTTGCTTGTTGGAAGCTGGTATTGAATGTAATGAATGACGATCATGTGTCCAGGGGATACTGCAATATCATTATTAAGAATGTTTATAACTGACAATCACATGACTATAGGGGTGCTGCTGCGACAGCCACAATTACATAAATCCATTGTAAGTAACCAACCATAGTAAGTAATTACCACACTCAGCAAGTAATCCTTAATGGAACTACATGGAGGAAAGCATGCAGTGGGTTACCTTATGGTTCTGTCCAAATATCCACTGCAAAGAATTGAGATGGAAGCTGACAATCCTGAGAAGGTTGTAATTGATTAAACTGTAACTGTTTGTAAAGTCCTGTTTCATTGAGAAAAGATTCCTATAGATCAGGGGTGTCAAACTTGATTTCACTGAGGGCCACATCAGGGTTGTGTTTGACCTCAGAGAGCTGGGGTGGGCATGGGGCACAGTTGAGGCATGGCCATGGCAGGCATTTGGCACAGGCTCAAAATGCATTTTCCTCTCTTTGCATTTAAAATAGCTATTCCAGACAAAGGGAGATTTACTTTCTGGCACAAATAATCTCAATTCCATAATGTAAAAATTAAAGGCATGTAGAGTCCCCAGCTGCTATGGGGTTTGACTCTTTTGTACAGGAGCAGAGCATAAATGAACTGACAATTTCTCCTGATATCTCTAAAAACTGTCTGTCCAACAGTCTATCAATCTTTATTACTACCTTGGACACAGCCCCAGAGGAGGACTTAATATTAGAAAAAAAATTACAATATAACTATATTATGTCCATAATATTTTGCTGATCTACTAATTTAGTCACTATTTATTAGTAGCTGGAAACTCCTGGTGGACTTTTGCTGAAAAAAAGGGGGTAAGTACCTCTCCCCCCAAGACCTCTGGCAGACTTTGTTGTCTTCCATTCCTAGCTTAAGGGAGGTGTCAGAACGCAATTTTGGAGAATCCAACTTCTCTCCATGGCCTTGGACTATGGAAGACTACAGGGACCTTCTCTGCCCCCCTCTTTATGAAGGTTCCAAGTGGGATCACCTGGAATTCTGCAGCTGGACATTATTTTTATGGGATAACCCTGAGATCTGTTTATGCAACACTCTGCCAGCCAAAATGGGCCAGGAGGGGCGAGTCCTCGTGAGGCCTCCCCATAACCCATTTTGGCCGGCAGAAGCAAAATGGGCTGGTCCTTTGATATTTCCAGGCTAGTGCTATGGGCCAGATCTAAGCACCATGCAAGCTTGATTAGGCCCACAGACCTTGAGTTTGACACCTCTGATGTAGCTATAGAAAACAAAAAACAACTCAACTTTTTTTTTCAATTCCAATTTGGGCTGAGTTCCTATTTCCCCATTTTTTCCAAACACTCCTCCACCCCACCTACCCACACATTAACTGATAGGACAAAGAAATAATGTGCTACCATTCGACATAGAACATTTCCCTTACCAAATTATTTTTTTCTATTTCTCTTGACAATCTAAATCTCTTTATAGGATCACTGAAAGGTCCTTCAGAACAACTCTACAAATTTATCATATGTGTTTCAATTCTCATGCTTTTCCTAAATTTTCAGGGTTAGATGGACTATAAAATGTTAACTATTTTTTTAAAGAAAGAATTCTAGTCAGGTGCTTTAAAACAAAACCACCTAAAGCCAGAGTAGAGTGTGGCTGTTCAAAAATAATGTTATTACTATTAGAAAGCTGTAGCAAATATTGAATAAATTGAAAAATGAAAGATTATGGACTGATACAGATGTGTATAATAACATTAGATCACATAAGTCTGATTAACATAGTAATTTTCATTTGTATCAATATTACTTTTGTATCAAAATGAATGACACTCAGATGCCACACTGTCCATGAAATGATATGGAAAAAAAAAACTTTACAAAAAAAAAATAAAGTGAGGCTACTGTGTACCACCTGCCTTATGTGCCAGCAATCAATAGTAATTTTATCTATTTATTATGTGCTCACCATCTCACCATTTTGACTGGCAGCTTTATAATGTATAAAATAAGCATTAAAATAAGCATTAAAAAATTCAATATACAAATTGACCTATACTAGATATGCTCTTTTCTAACTCTTGAATGGTATCACTGCCTACTTCTCAGAATGAAAGTTAAAAACAGATTAAAATTTCATAACTGAGATGAATATAGACTGATAAATGAAATTAAATGACTTTATTTGTCAGGGCAGAATTCAGATCTAATCACAGTGCTATAGTATGATATAGTGATATCACGATATAGAGATAATTAGCCTTGTATACAATATTTAATACCATTTGTAAAATTAAAAATTCAATAGTAATATGAATGAAAGTCTTTTTAAGGATGATTGTTAGCACTTCAGCCAAGACCATTTCACTTGTTTGGAAAATTGGACATCAACTGCTGAATATTTTATCAAAATTAATGCATTAGCATTTAGTCTCCAATTTTAACATATTTTACCGCATGACCTTGTCTTGGCATAAGAATCATATAGTTATATCTCTAGAAATGCAATCTGATTATCTCTCATTATTATTTCCTCAGAAATTACATAGCATAACACTCAAGGCAAAGTGACATTTTTCTTCTTATTAATGGACAAAAAAGCAAAATGCCCAATTATTTCTAGATTCCACTTTTTTATATATACTGCATGTCAGTGAGAATGTGTCTATCAATGGAAAAAGAAAAATTAAAAACATAAAATTCCATGTTTTAATTCAAGAGTTCACTACTAGTGCTTCAATAAAGCAAGTAACCCCAAAAACTTTAACCTTAGACTATCTATTATTGACCTCACCCCCTTCCCAAGAGGCCTGTAGGGGGCATGCATAAGCGCACCAATCATGCCTACCATCCCTGTTCTATTGTTTTTTTATTTTTCTTATAAGTATCTATCTCATATATTAAAAACTATATTTATTCTTACACCTGTATCTTGTGAGCGATTGACAAATCAAATAAAATGTTTTAAAAAGTGTAAAAAGTTACTGAAAATGATTAAAACATTAATGAATTGAGTAAGAGCTGTCAAAAATATATCCTGTTCTTGTTTTCAGCAGATATAATTTTAATAATTTGTAGTACACATCTTATTTATAAATCTATTTATTCATAGGAGATTGCATTCATTTACAATTTACCAAATTCAGGGTTGGGAGTTGCTAAAATATAAAAAAAGGAAAATAAAACATATGTGAAACATATCTGATCAACTGAACTGTCTGGAGAATGTAATCTCGATTTCCCAAGCTCTTCCTTGGATATCCAGACGTCCCCTACCTTCTTTGGCTTTTGAATAGCTGTAAGGATTAGTTCTTAAAGAAGGCATTTAAGGATATGGTGGTTTAGCCTATCATTGTAAGATGGCATTGTCATGATTTCTGGAAAATTGCAAATTTATGGCATTCTGTAGTCTATTCTCTATAAAAGTCTAGGAAAACTGCAGCCCAAATAAATAAATAAATTTCACAAAAGGAATCCTAAAGCATTATTAGGTTGACAAAATCCATGTTTTAAGGCTAGGGTGGTCATCACTTAAGAAAGCTTCTAAATATCCCCATTTTGCTGCACCTTGTTGGTGCCTACTGGATATTTTTAAACATTAAGAACACATATTCTCTGTCTGTCTCTCTCTCTGTCTCTGTCTCTGTCTCTGTCTTTCTCTCTCTCTCTCTCTCCCCCTGTGTGTGTTTGTGTGTGTGTGTGTGTGTGTGTGTGTGTGTGTGTGTGTGTGTGTGAGAGAGAGAGAGAGAGAGAGAGAGAGAGAGAGAGAGAGAGAGAGAG